>BDUI01002001.1:104250-115115 GCA_002335545.1 Apodemus speciosus
AGAATTTAGTGCTATGTAGGCCATTGTGCTATGCAAAAAGGAAAGTATATCTTAAGAGGAATCCTTCCTCTCTCTTAATCCTGCCAGGTTAAACTGAAAAGAACATGAATGAAAAGATGAAAATGGAGTAGGTAAGGAAGAGTGAGAGAAAAAARAAGAAAAGARAGGGAAGAAAATGGAGAGAAGACAGGTAGAGGAACAGAAGGAGAGAGAGGAAAACATGATATCTTCTTAATAGAGTTATCAGTAAAGCAGTGTTTTTATTGGATATTTTCTTTATTTACATTTCAAATGTTATTTTATTTCCAGGTTTCCCACCCCCATAATCCCCTATCCCATCCCCATTCCCCTGCTTCAATAAGGGTGTTCCCCCCACCCACCCACCCGCTCTTGCCTCCCTGTCCTCAAATTCCCCTACATTGGTGTCTCCAGCCTTTATAGGACCAAGGACCTCTCCTCCCATTGATGCCTGACAAAGCCATCCTCTGCTATATATGCAGCTGGAGCCATGGGTCTCTCCATGTGTACTCTTGGTTGGTGGTTAAGTCCCTGGGATTTCTGGGTTAGTTAATATTATTATTCTTCCTATGGAGTTGCAAATCCCTTTAGCTCCTTTAGTCCTTTCTCTAACTCCTCCATTGGGGACACCTTGCTCAGTCCAATGGTTGGCTGGGAGCATCTGCCTCTGCATTTGTCAGGTTCTGACAGAGCCTCTCAGGAGACAGCAATAACAGATTCCTGTCAGCAAGCACTTCTTGGCATCCACAATAGTGTCTGGGTTTGGTGACTGTATAAGGTATGGATCCCCAGGTAGGGCAGTCTTTGGATGGCCTTTCCTTCAGTCTCTGCTCCACATTTAGTCTCTGTATCTTCTACAATGGGCATTTGTTCCCCTCTCTAAGAAGGACTGAAGCACCCACACTTTGGTCTTCCTTCTTCTTGAGCTTCATGTAGTCTGTGAATTGTATCTTGGGTATTCCAAGCTTTGATATCCACTTATCAGTGAATGCATACCATCTGTGTTCTTTTGTGATTGGGTTACCTCACTCAGGATGATATTTTCAAGTTCTATCCATTTGCCTAAAAATTTCATGAAGTCATTGTTTTTAATAGCTGAATACTACTTCGTTGTATAAATGCATCATATTTTCTGTATCCGTTCCTCTGTTGAAGGACATCTGGGTTCTTTGCAGTTTATGGCTATTATAAATAAGGTTGCTATGAACATAGAATTTATAAACACAGAATTTATGAACATAGAACATAGAATTTTCAACTGAGGAATATCAAATGGCCAAGAAGTACCTGAAGAAATATTCAACATCCTTAGTCATCAAGGAAATGCAAATCAAAACAACCCTGTGATTTCACCTCACATCAGTCAGAGTGGCTAAGATCAAAAATTCGGGTGACAGCAGATGCTGGCAAGGATGTGGAGAAAGAGGAATCCTCCTCCACTGCTGGTGGGATAAGCTGATACAACCACTCTGGAAATCAGTCTGGTGGTTCCTCAGAAAATTGGACATAGTAAAATCTGAGGACCCAGATATACCACTCCTGGGCTCCAACACGTAACAAGGACCCATGCTCCACTGTGTTCATAGTAAAGAAGCTTTTTAACACAGATCATCATGGAGAAGAAGCACATAGCTGGAAATTCTTTCTGGAATTGAACAGCACTCAGAAGAGATGAAGAATTTACCCAAACAATATATCCCAGCAGTGTGATCTTAATAATTTGCTTTGAAATGCATCAGCACAGAGAATAGAATGAAAATGAATGTGTGTGCTACTTTTAATCAACACCACAGTGTGTCACTTACCCCAGTCAGGAATTTACTCTCAACATAGGATCAACTGGTATTACACTGGAAAGTACACGGCATGAGGCTATGAATACTTTTTTTTTTTAGAAAATCTTCAAGTAATTGTGTTACTAGTTTAGATACTGAGTGTTGGAGTGGGTTTATGTTGAAGAGATTGTTGGCTTGGTCATTAGTATAAAGAACACCAGAAATGGCAAATGTAACATAACTGAGCCACAAGAATGATAAAGTCAGTGCAGAAATTTACATGTTAGTAACTCTCATGATCACCAACAGGCTCTCAAGCAAACACAGTTAGTCTTGGAATAAGGAAASTACAATAGTAGAGTGCCTACTGAACATGCACATGCATGTGCCACTAAAAGGGAAAGGAGGCTAAGAGTTGTCAGTTGCCAGTTACCAGGTAAATTATCACTTCATCTTTGGACCATTGCTACAGTTGGCTGTGTGTGGGGGGAGGGGGTTGTAGATTCTTTCTTTTTATTATTTATTTAATTTATATCCAATCACAGSTTCCCTCATTCCTTTCCTCTCAGACCCTCCCTCTCACCTCCTGCTCCTGCTAATCTAACCTTATTCCACTCTCCTTAAAAAAGTGTGGGGGGTGGGGGGCTTCCATGGATACCAACTAGCTTTGGCATGTCACATTGCAGTAATACTAGAAAAATCTTCTTCTATTGAGGTTATACAAAAACAGCCCCTGTTCATTCTTTAGGAGTCCCACATGAAGGCCCATGTATACCATGGTTACATATCTGAAGAGAGCCTAGGTTTATCCCATGCATGCTCTCTTGCTGACAGTTCAGTATCTAAGCCCCTATGGGCCCTGGTTAGTTCATTCTGTGGGTTTTCTTGTGGTATCCTTAAACCCCCTTGTTCCTTCAATCCTTCCTTCCTGTCTTCCACAAAATTTCCTCAAGCTGCATTTAATGTTTAGCTGTGTGTCTCTGCATCCATGTCCATCAGTTGCTGTGTGAAGCTTCTCTAATAACAATTATGCTAAGCTCCTGTCTGTAAGAATAGCAGAATATTATTAATTGTGTCAGGGGAGATCTCTGCATGGCATGGGTCTTAACCTTGACCAGTCATTGGTTGGGTCTTCCCTCAAATGCAATCCATCTTTTACTCCTGAACATCTTATAGGTAGGGCAAATTGTGGGTCTAAGGTTTTCTGGTAGGGTTGGTGTCCTGATCCTTCCATTGGAATTCTTGCCTGTTTACAGCAGATGGCTGGTTCCCACTCCATATCCCACACTACTATGAGTTATAGTGAGGGTCACCCTTGTAGATTCCTGAGAGTTTCCATTTTCCTAGGTTCCTGGTTAAATACACTAAATCTGATAGAAGAAAGAGTGGGGAATAGCCTTGAAGACACTGGCATAGGACTCAACTTCCTGAAAGGACTACCAATAGCTCAGGCACTAAGATCAACAGTATAATAAATGGAATCTCATGAAACTGAAAATTTTCTGTAAGGAAAAGGACACTGTCAATATGACAAAATGGCAGCCTACAGAATGGGAAAAGATTTTTCACTAACTAACGATCTGACAGGGTTGACATCCAAAATATATAAAGAACTCAAGAAACTAGACATCAACAAACCAAATAATCCAATTTAAAAATGGGGTACAGAGCTAAACAGAGAATTCTCAACAGAGCAATATCTAATAGCTGGGAAGCACTTAAAGAAATGTTCAACATCCTTAGCTGGATGTACTATAGGAAATACAAATCAGAATGTCTCAGAGGTTCCATCTTTAACCCATTAGAGTGAMTAAGATCAAAAACTTAAACAACAGCTCATGCTGGCAAGGATACAGAGCAAGAAGAACCTTCCTCCATTGCTGGTGGGACTGCGAACTTGTACAACCACATTGGAAATTAATTTGGTGGTTTCTCAGAAAAATGTAGACTATATATATCTTAAGACCCAACTAGACCACTYCTGGTCATATATCCAAAAGAATCCTACACCATGCCACAAGGATAAWTTCTCCACTATGTTCATAACAGCTTTATTTTTAATAGCTAGAAACTGGAAACAACCTATATGTCCCTTAACTGAAGAATGGATAAAGAAAATCTGGTATGTTTGTAGAGCCTTTCAAAGAAGCAGAAGCTGAACCTTCTTGGAACTCAGAGAGTGAGTGATGTGATGGTTTCTGTGTTTGCCGTTTGTCCTCAGACCATTCATGGACAACTTTCTCTAAAATAGACCATAGAGGATTAGCTGTGAACTTTTAGTGACTATCACTATCTACCACAAAGAAACTAATAAGTGCGCATGTGTCAACAGATTCAGATGGGTACCCATGTCACAATTATAATAGTGGCAGCATCTGTTCCCATCAGATGTTGTACAGGACTGTACACAGGACAGAAACATAATAACTATTTAATAAAAGAGTAACTAAGGCGTACCATAAATCTAACTTGGATGTTCAAGAGATAGGAATGAAGAAGAAAGTGGATTGTATTTGTTTATTTTGTCACTTTGATATGTCAGATACAAGCCTGGATATGAACACAATAGATGTGAAATTAGACGGGCTGACAAGATCCAGGCCAGGTTTTGCCAAGGAACACCTAGATTAGATGCTCTGTTCAATAGTCAGAGACATATGACATGCAGTTTTATAAGACTTAAAGTCTAAACAACAAGGTAGGCTTCTGATTTTTCCCTTTATAATAAGAAATAAAAATTATATGAGCCAAATTTGTGACTTCTGCATGACCAAGGAAAACACTAGAAAAAAAAAACTTAAAAGAAAAACAAGTTAAAATAAAACATTGCTTGAAAACCAAGGATAAGCCAACAAGTATGCCAAAGTTCAACAAATATTCTAAAATAAACTAACACCATTTCATCTTATCCATCACTAGGGATCCTACTTGACTGCTAGTACTTTAGTTATAAAGTGTCTCTGAGTCTGGAGAGGCAGGTCAGAGGTTAAGAACACTGACTCCTCTTTCAGAGGACACAGGTTCATGTCTTAGCACCCACATAGTGGTACACAAACATTTGTAATTCCAGTTCCAGGAAATCCAATGTCCTCTTGTGACCTCTGCAGACACCAGGCATGCAAATGGTTCACAGACATATATCCAGGCAGACAATTATACACATAACAAAGTGTTCTGCAAAAGACTCATGTGGAACTGGGTATGGAGGCATATGGTTGTGGTCCCAGCTTTTAGAAGTATAGCAAGTTTGCAGCAAGACTGGGTTTTATGAGACCCTGTCTCAAAGTTAAGTAACTAAATAGCTAAGTAACAAAAGGCTCATTTTTTGAAGGCTTGGTCCCAACTATAATGAACACTCAGAGATAAGCTTTTGAAAGGTCAATGGATTGTGAAGGCTTGTCTTCACCAGTCATTTAATAAGTTGATGTATCCTCATTATAAATTCTGTATTGAGTGGTAGAGCTGTAAATGGAAGAAGTAGGTCATTAAAGGATGTGATTCCCTTGGTTTTCCATTCTGTCCTTCTTTGCTTCCTGGAAGCCATGAGGTAAGCCAATCCACCATACCACAAGTTCCTTCCACGATATTCTATCTTACAATGGGCCCAGAAACAAAGAAACAAAGTGGTCATGGGAAGGTTCTAGAACAAACCTTCCATTATTTMAAATTGTTTTCTCTAATGTTTGTTACAATGATGAGAAATATAATGACACAATGGTCAAAGATCCTCTTCAATTCCAGTTCATAAAGATATTTCTCTCTCTAGAAAAGGTGTAACATGAGCTTTGTTACAAGTGAATGCTGCAAGATAAATGTCAGTTTAATTTTTTGCTGCTTCGTTTGCATTTCTTTTACAATATTGCATGAGTGTATGTGCATGCATGCATTAGCGTGCACATGTGTTCGCACCTAGAAAATTATAAAGGTCATCACAAGATGAAATAAAGCAAGCGATATCTTGCAGAAAGAGATGTAAAGAATACCTTACAGGCTAGTTAGAGTGAGGAAGGGGCTGAGAAGATCATCCTTACTAGGGATATAAAAGAAGATGAAAATTAGTACAGTGAGTCAAAACTGAGAAAACATAAAACTGTAGGGGGCACAGCTAGGGTCTGGCATCCTCACAGCAGCATTTTAAGCATTTCAGGCTGTGTGTTACTATCATTTGAAGCTTTACAAAAAGATAGGGACCTATGTGTTAATATACATATTAATTTATTTATAATTAATATATATTTTACTAAGGAGACTATGTGCACACACAGACCCTTTAATGGCAGGAAGTAGTGGAAAATCTCTAAGAGGAAACTTACTGTAACCCAGAAACAGTGAAGCAGACTCCGCCATCATTCAAGACACAAGGCCCCTTGTCATTAAGCAGAGGTCATACACTGGAGAACCACCAGCCACATGTTTTATCAACATTCTGTCTTTGATTTTAATGATTTTTTATCTCTCTTTACTTTTGTACTTCTCCACACCAAAGTGAAACAAAGAATTTCCCCTCCTCCATGTGTGCACACGCATGTGAAGTCAGAAAGCATCTTTGGAGATTATTCTTCAGGCAGAGTGCATGTAGTTTTTTGAGACTATATTGCTGTACATCTCACTGGCCTGCAATTTACCCAGGCTGGCTGATCAGCAATCCCCAAGAATCCCCTGTCTCTGTCTCTCCACTCCTGAAATTACAAGCACAATGCCCAGGGTTTTAAAATATAAATTCTGGAATGAAACTCAAGTCATGAACTTTACCAACTGAACTATCTTTCAGGGCCAGGGCATTTCTAACAGGAGCGCCTATTGCACAGTCACACTACATCTGTATTCCAGTGAAAACCACAGCCCAAACAAGAGCCATTTCCAGGAAGGCAAGACATCACTACTTATTGCTTTAGCTAAGTTACACCCTCAATTTTGCCAACTATTTAGATTTGGGGGATTTGAGTCTTTAAATACTACATTAAAATAACACTTTAAGATAAAAAATATAGATATAAATATAGATATCTATATATACATATACATAAACACACATATCTATACATACATACATATATATATATATATATACACATATATATATGTTTTCTCTGTGCTTCTCCAAAGCACTGTCACTAGAAATTTTCTTTCACTGCTCAAAATTGTCTCTGCATAAATCATCCCTAGCATAAAATCATTGGATTTCATCTCCTAGGGCAACATGGTCCCTTTTCTGCAAGTTCACCTGAAATACCTACCAAGCTAAGTGTGGAAGTTTACTTCAGTAAACTATGCAGGAGGATCAAAAGTTTAAGGCTATCCTTTTAAGGCTAYGCATTTAGGCCTAGAGATATGGCTCTATCATTAAGAGCACACACTGCTTTTACTGAGAACCCAGGTTTAATTCACAGAACCCACATGTGCCTCATAATGATCTATAACTCCACTTCCAGGGATCCAACACCCTGTTCTAACTTCTGCAGACACCAGGAAAGCATGTAGTATACAAACATATGGATAGACAAAGCATTCATACACATAAAATAAAAATAAATCAATTTTATTAAAAAAATCATTACAGGGCTGAAGAGATGACTCATTCATTAGCAGCACCTGAAGCCTAATCATGAGAACCAGAAACTGGATCCTAATACCTACATGACAAGTCAGGCATCATGCATGCATGCACCTAGTGGCAAGGAAGGTAGGGATAGGAGAGTCACTAAGGCTTGCTGGATTTCAGCCTAGTTAAAAAAAAATACAAGCCCCAAGATCAGGGAATGGCTCTAGTTTTGAAAGGAAGAGAGAAAGAACACTAGAGAGGAGCTGATGCGTCTTCTGGCACCTAGTACATGCATAGACATGCAAACCTGCAGACACATCCGCATATGCATCCACGCAGAGAAACACACATACAATAAAATTACATAAATAGGAAGTAAATCTTTTAAACTTATCAGTCACATAACTGCACTCGTGGGCTTGTGGTACCTGGAGTTGCCTGAACAAGTCCCGCAGATCAAGCCAATCAACATTCTGTTATGGATAAGGGAGGGGCTCAAGAACCTCCACTGATATCTGAGGAACAGTAGATAGTGATAGTTCCTGAAGGAGGGACAGTTTCCTCTAAGAGAAGCCACTGGTAGATTGACCATTCTTCAGCAGATGGCCACAAACCTAGGAATGTATGGACACAATGTAAGTGTTTTTTGCTTGGATGGAAGAGTATCCTGGAACTCAGAAACCCAGAAACCACACAGCTCTGAAGGGAAGAGGTGTACCAGTGGAAGGGCATCCTGAGACATGGGAACTCAGGAACCACACATCTCTGAGGTGGGACAGTGTCCCAGAGAAAGGGTACCCTAAGACACAGGAGCTCTGGAACTACAGAACTCTAAGGGGAAGCCTCCTCAGTAGAGACGTTGCAGCTTCCAGGGGAGGGTGACCCCAGCTGAGCTCAGGAGCCTCAGCCCTGCTCCTTCTTCGCTTCTTCTCCTCATTGATTCTTTTCTTCCCATCGTCGTCCAACAAGAGAGTCACACCAAGCAGAAAATCTCATGAAAGAGATTGGAGGGTAGATGATCGAGAGAGAGAGAGAGAGAGAGAGAGAGAGAGAGAGAGAGAGAGAGAGAGAGAGAGAGACGTTGAGGAGAAAAGAGAGCAGGCAGAAGAAAGAGGAGGAGAATGAGGAGAATGAAGAGAAAGAGAAGTGGAGAAAGAAATGATGGTTGTAATGGTGCCAGGACTCATGGTGTCACACTCCTTTAATCCCAGCCCATGGGAGACAGATTCAGGTGGATCTCTGTGAACTAGAGGTCAACCTGGTCTACTTGAGGAGTTCCAGGACAGCCAGAACTATGTCAAAAAATCCATTCCAATTTTTTTAAAGGCACAAACCTTGGGTTGGATAGGGAGGCAAGCTGGATCTGTGATTAATAGGGAGTGAATATGATGAAAATAATAATATGAGATGATCAAGTAATTAACTATACTATACCATGTTTTTAAAATTACCTGACCTAGAATGGAGGTTGACCAAATAGTCTTCTGTAATGATGAACTGATAGGCAAACAGGAGCTGCAGGAATTCTTAAACAGTCAAGAAAGCTATCCTCACAGAGATACCTAAACAGGGGGGCAGGGAGTTGCTGATGTCAAGGATTACATGCAGAACAACTGGACAGGAATCACAGTTGTGTCATGGAAACAGGAAAATAAGTGCTACCAACCTGACATGTGTTTGATCATCCTGATGTTTTAATGCCATTTTCAGCCTCTGAACAGAATAGATGCTGATTTTTATTGTGAGATGATATAAAATTGTTCCACAGAGCTTTAAAGTGACTTCAAAAGATACAGGATATTGCATTTTATTCCAAATGCAGCTGGTATAAAATGTAGAAATTGTCATATAGGACAATTTTCTAAAAGCTTTGAGCACATGTTCTAGTCAAAGAGACATTTTGAAAGTAGAATCATTAATTTTCTCTTCCTTACTAAAAAGCATGCTTAGCATCTAATTCAATCTGATGCCATGCAGTGCCTCTTTGCAAAGAGAAGTGCTGGTATTGGGTAGGTAATAGGCAGGAACATGGCTGTATCCTCAGACCATGAGGGTAAAACCATCACATTTAGTTCACTGTGATCAATCAATCACAATTAATATCCAAGTAGATCAAATAGTTATATGTGTTGAAGATATTTTACTGGAGTTTTCAACACAGTTGCCATTGTGGGAGTTTTCTTGCATTAATTAAGAAGTTGGTAAAACATGGCTTTAACCTTGGCATGTCAGATGTACACAACACGTGCTTTCAGCGTGTGAGTGGCATTGGCTGGGCACTTGCATTAGTGATAGTTGCTCAACCTGAACAGCTGTGAAATGGGTGAGATCCCGTCACGGTTCATTCTTACTTCAAAGGTTTAGTAGTTTGGCATCTTGACTGACTGGCACATTCTATCATTGTCATAACTTAAATAATTCAGTTAAAATTTTTTTAAACATAATTTGATATTCTGGGGCTTTCCTTTTTTTAAAAATGAGAAGCAGGTAAAGAATTGTAAAGAGTTGGGACTTCTTTGTGGCATTGCGAAAATAAATAAGCCAATATGGAAGAAATAAAAAAAGAACTTAGTCAATGGATGTGCTGTGTGTAAAGGCCGTTCTCTGCGTTGAGGCCCTGGCTACTGAGGGAAGTCCAGCTGGTCAAGCAAGATGGCCTCGTCTTACTCTTAGCAGATTTTCTGACCCATTCTGCTCACATGGTACTTCCACAATTGCACGTGCTCATCAGCCTTCTGCTTCCTCACCCACATTGATCTTCCTAAGGCTGGCAGGTGGCGAAGCTCACTTTTAATCCCAGRACAGGGGCGGCAGAGGCAGGTAGATCTCTGTGAGTTTGAGACCAGCCTCGTCCACAGAGCAAGTTCCAGGACAACCAGGACTACACAGAGAAACCCTACCTCAAAGGCCAGAAAAAATAAAAACAGCCAAAGTTCTTCTTGCACCAGTTATTACTGCTGTGATTGTAACRAACAGCCTGCACTTGTACAGTGCTCAGTCATTCCAAAGGTAACTCCTAAGTTCTCACCAATGTTGGATGATTAATACTCCAAAATTCAGTCTTCAATCAGGAAAGTTAAACGGTTTCATCAATTTTTTTAATTCTATATTTGAACAGAAAAATATATTGCACTAAACTCATACACTTTGAAGGGATTTGGCCTCGATAGAGTTGTACCCATCTTCAGCCATCTGCTGTAATGATGCTTGAGTAATTCAAGTCCAAGTTTGTTTTTATTATTTCCCTGAAAACTTCATTGAAAAAACACCCTAAGAGTCATGCAAAAGCACAGTCAGAGTCATTTGCAGAGCTTGACAGCCAGCAGTTGACTCTGAGGATGTGCCAAGTCACTGATAATACCAGATTAACCTCCTATGTGCATGGGTGATGTCACTCATAGATGGTCTCCTTTTTTTAAACCTAAATTGTGAGGATCCACCCAGTCTTGCAATCAGTCAGTAATTATGCTTCCACTAGAGCAAGACACACACACACACACACACACACACACACACACACACACACACAC
>BDUI01002002.1:13283-24530 GCA_002335545.1 Apodemus speciosus
GGAGAGCTAGTCTGTTCAGAGTAACTTTAATGCAACTTGAAACACCATATAATAAAGAATTAAAATGACTACATAAGCCTGAAAAGCTAGTTAGTTGGGTAATAATCTTGTCACAGTACAATGAATRATGTTGCCTGGTTATGTTACTAGGTGTGTTGAAAGTTGTTGCATCATGAATACTTCCATGAAGCTGAACCATGTGAAGTCCATGTATGAAGCACACATTAGATTAGATTTGGCAAGAGAGCACAGCTGCTTCCTTTTCCTTTTGACTTTTCAATAGATACTCAGTAACATCACAGTTYGTACAGACTAGTTTTACAAAASGAGACGACACACTTGTTGTGTGTGGCTATGTTTATAAAGAGTACCTTACAGCAATTTACAACTGCCAATTGTTTTATTCATTTTAATTTGGCACTGATGAAGAGAGATGTAATGTGTACCCAAGGAAGCACATGATAGAGAGATATGTAGTGAGAAATGAGCATGCTCCGTTTGATTTTATACAAACCATAACTGAATATGCCTGTAAATCAGGACACAAGCTTGGCTATAAAATTWAAAAAAAAGCATGAAATCAACAGATAGTTCAGAAGTATTGTRGAAACAACTTTCTACAAGATGATTCAGCAATTATTTCTTCAGAAAATTTAATCCCGAGGCTGAATAAACACATACTAATGGTTCAAACACAAGGTGAAATGTTCTGTATCCTCCATTAGATCACATGTTCTAAATTGCACATTAGATAATATGTTATCTATCATTCATTAGGTAACATGTTTTGTATCACCCACTAGATTTTCTAGAAGTCGAATTATATGAAAATAGAATTTTAATTTTATTGAATTTGATCTCCAGCACCTGTGTAAAGAAGCTAGAGTTATGGATGTTTCTGTAATCTCAGCACTGCCAAAAGGGAGTCAGAAATCCTTGGGCCTGCTGTATGGCCAAGAAAACTTGGTGAGTCTAGGGCCAAGTGAGAGAACTTGTCTCAAAGGAACTATGTCTATGACCAGTCATTGGTATCCACATGTGTATAGGCACTCATACATAGGTGTGTGCATGGGAAGCATCCAGCACTCTGAGCCCCTGAGCCATCTCTCCAAGCCCTAAGGGTAGTTTGTTAAGTGATACAAAATGATACATGTACGTGAAGTAGGCATCAAGTAGGCAGGGTAAGAGTAAATAAGCCTGTGGTCTCAGGAAATTCTGTTATTGGCCTGATGCTGGGAATATTCTGGACTGTGAACCACATGGTCTTGTAGGTTGTTAGAAAGTCCTTTTGGGTGGGTCCTGGGCAGGTTTGAAGCACTTGGTTCTGATAGTTCATAACAAGGCTTGAGAAATGGTTAGGTATATGAGGAGCCCTTCCCAGYTCTCAGAAAGGACTGAGAACACTGACAGATCAAGGGWGGTCWAGGTGAAACACAGTTCACCTCCTTTCATGAAGCAAAGATACAGAGGTGGAAAGGTGAGRTCTCAGCATGGAGATATRTGCTCATGATGTAAGTTTTGTTCCCGTGTCTATTGGAGGTCTTCCACGTTTGTTGTTCAAATTTCATTATGAGAAATACCTGAATTTCTCCCATAGTAATTTTAAGCTCTATCCACTAGAATAAAATCAAATAACCCACTTCCAGTTTTTATAGGCACATTACCAGTGAAGGTTGCAGGTTATCTCAAAGAAATATGAAACACAAAACAAGGAGATTTTATGGTCCAAACCTTTATGGTTTCTGTCATTTTTTATTACTGCACTTTTATGCATCTGGTTTGTTGTTGCGGGGCAATGCATTTTTTCAGTTTCTATTTCAGGAGCTAGTGTTTTTAAAGATCTTATTTAAGAATATCTGAAGTGTTTTTACCCCTTCTGTTTACATTGTGTGTTCGTGATTTAATGACAGCAAAGGGAGCTATATTGTTTGGGAGTTTATAAAATTCATATGGCTTAGAGAGTTAATATGTGTAATTTGGGGAAGTCACAACCCACCTATCAGAGGCACCAAGGGACTAACATAGACACAGAAGTTGAACCAATCTGAGATTATAATGTGCTCATATTTAGTTTGATTGCAAGGCATGAATCTTTATGATCATAAGACCATTTTATTGTTATCTTATATTCTACTATTTCTATCACAGCTAGTCTTGGATGTCCATAGTCTTTCCTTAATATAAATTTCAAAGAAAAAATGATCATAAGAAAATAAACTATATTTCTGTGTGCCCAGGAAAGAATAAACCCACCAATGCTTTGAGAAATTGTCGAATTTGTCCTGACCATGCATGTTCCCCTGAATAGTTTATTCGGTACATTAACTGTACGTGGACACTTATATTTTATGTTTCCAAGAATGGGCCATGAAATGATAGTAGTACTCTTTGGGAATCGAGCAGAATATTTTGCCTAAAGGAAAGAAATTGATCCCTGATGATAGAAATTAGATTTTAATGTAGAGGATTTTTCTTATGAAGGTCACAAATGAGATTCTTGGGGGTAACAATCTGTAGTTATCGCTCTAATTCCTGATGTCCCCATAATTTTAATAATTTTAGAAGACTTCTCCTGAATATGCTATTAGGGAGTTTTAATAGTAAGGCAGAGACTCAATTCCTTTTGGTCATTAATCTGCAGTGGGTGGCTTTAGCTGGGGAAAGTAGAAACCTATTGAATGGGTAGCACAGTGATTTGAAAAATAAATATCTACTAACGGTCGGACATTTTTGAGAGTCTCAAGATTCAGTTGCAGCCAGTTGTGAATATTTTATAAATTGTGTTCCTGTCCATAGACCCAGGACCTTTCTAGTAGTTTGTCTTTTGAGAAGTTGAAATGCCCCAGCAGACCACAGACAGCTGTTTCTTATATTCTTTCCTGAGGGAGTGCCTCCTTAGAATAGGATATTCCATTCSTTTTGCTTCTTCTCTGTCTTGTGATGTTTTCATTTCCATTTGATCTTCAAGACTAACTGATATGATCTTGGYGTTAACTGTCAATATTTTTCTATTTTATGTTCAAATATCAGATATGTTCTAAAATTTTTGTTTCCTTGGTGACTRCCAGTTTTTAATTTTTTTCTAACTTCCCATCTAAAACACATTGTCTGTGATTTTGCCTCAGTTCATTAATATGCCATGAGCCTCCACTGTGATTTTTCTTCTCCATATACATATCTGTCAAGGAGCAGGTGATTTTCAGAAGAAAACCATTGGCTCAGCCTTTATAACTCAGTGGGTGCAAAGCAGAGAGATTATCATTGTGGAATGTGAAAGACACTGCATTTTGCTTAATTTTTTTTGTTTTAATTGTAGGYCCTTTCCAACTTTGGTTCTGAAAAACAGAATACCCTAACTTGAATTGACAGTGCAAGAAAGAGGAGAGGGTGATTCTCAGAATTATAGGCATTGATCAGAAAGTCCTGCTAATGGATATTACTGCTTTCTGTCCTCTGGACATGTATAGAAATCTCATAAATCCCATGAATTGTGTGACACAGAGAATGCCAAGTGCTCTCCATGGGTTCTCACTGTGTCTCCTACAGATGAACGAGCACTGAAGACACACTATGGCTTGTGCCKTAAGGTCCTGGTGAAGGTATGGCCGATACTGTGCTCTTGAATCTCATCAGTATGCTTCTCTTCRTGCCTATGATTAAAAGGACAGATGGCATGAAATAGAGAGACCATTCTCTCGATTTGTTACAACTTCAGATGCCCAAATCACTAAGACAAACAAGTTTGAATCAAATAAAATTTCATATGGGGTCCAGGAAGACAGCTCAGTGGATCAAAACACTTGTCACAAAGCCTTTGGATGTGAATTTTATCTAAGGGCCCCACATGATGGAAGGTAGACAACTGACTCTCTTAAGCTGTCCTCTGATCTCCACATGTGTCCTCTGTCCTGGGCCCTCGTGTTCTCCAGCTCCAATCCCCCCTCAAGACACACACATGCAAACACCCTCCCCCCAACAAATAACATTAATTCTTAAAAGTGACAGATAATCTCATATAAATAACAAATGACAGCCACTGTACTTGATTTATACTTTCCAAATTCAGAGTGAGAAAGCCAGAATCTTTTCTAAAGCCTCTGGGATAAAACCCCGACTTCACACTTTTCTTTCTGCCAATTGCAAAAACTTTGTGGAACAGAACCTGTCTCCTTTTGTTGCTGCTTTTATTGTTTCTATGAATCTTTGGCTTGACAAGTAATATAGAAGCAAAATCATGCAGGGCGGACACTCGACACGGAACTTGCAGCAAAGGAGGGAGAAGAAAGGAGAAAAAGCATTGGGGTAATTTTTTGAGAAATGACTTGAAAAGGGGACGATCTCTCATCTTCATGTCATACTAGCTCTCACATGACTCGTAAATATTTCTAAGCATGGCTAGAAGCACAATTTCAAACAGGTAAACTATAATCTAGCCAATGYTGTAGGRATGTGCGTGTCAACTGAGGGGTATGTGTGGCTCTGCCTGTCAAGAGCTGYAAAGCCAATGTACAGTGTTACATACTTCACTGAAGTGCCTAGCATTTAAGTTTCTGGATTGGTTTTCGACTGTGACGTTAACAGAACTTAAACCCCACCATTTTCCCACCGAGTCATTTCTGATGCTTAAGAACATGCTCTCAAGCTATAATGGCATCAGCACCTGTGGTTGTACTTTCTATTGAAAAGAAAAATGCTTTCTGTTTTCCTTCCAGACCTGTCAAAATTCTTCATTCTCAAGAATTTATCCTGGAAAAGTGGGTGCAGTCATGTTACCTACAGGAGGTCCTCCATTTTGCATTCTGTGCCAATGTGATGTTGCTGATGTTTGTCGAATTTATGCAGCAAACACACATCCTAGACTGTTATCTATAGGTATCTATCTGGGAAGGCAAAATGAATAACTCATGTGATATGTGATTAGAAAAGTTAAAGATCACAGTCTTTTAAATAAATTGCAGTTTGTTTATCAAGTATMCACTAACCAAGAGGGCTATGCTATGTCCCTGGTGCWTGCACCATTTTTCAAGAAACTGAACACTTCACAGGWGCACTTACAATGCATGGGACTGCTTCCTGCCTGAAATAGATAAGACAGTCAATTAGTCAATAASCATCATCTACTCCCATTCAGCCTATTTCATGGAGGTCTCATTCTTTAACATTAATGTTACAGCTTGTCTTTCTGGCCARAATTTATTTCCCACAATCATTCTTTGCACAAACATTATAGGATAAACTTTTCAATAAAATTTTTATATTTTTGTGAAATAATAGGAATAGATGCATAGTCCAAACTTCTGTTTCCCTCATGGCACATGCAACTATGTTTAATACGTCTCTCATCTCTGTATGTTGGGACACTGACAAATGCATCAAGCCCTTGTTAGTAGACTGGGTACTCACTGCTTCTCCTTCAAAAGTATATTATATGGAGTAATTTTAAAACAATGAAATATAATATACTGATTTGAAATTACTTGGCAAATAATAAATATAAAGTGGAATCCCCATCCTCTGAATTCCAGTTTGATTTGAATATTGGATCTGCTGGCRACCAGAACTTTACCATTTCTCAAAGTACTTTTATTTTTTTACAAAGTAACATCTAAACTTGCTCAGTCTTGTTCAAACATATATATTATATATTATTGYAATAAAAAAGAGGTGAACCTGATGACTTAAAGGTTCTAGTTTTTGTGATACCTATTGATTAATATTGTATCTGCAGTCTCCAAATCCATGACCCTCCAAATCAGAGTCATTTTTAAATGTGAGAAATTGACCAAATATTGCAAGTCTAGCATATTTAACAAATAAATTCCAAAGCAAATGTGCACTACATTATTCTTTGCCAGTTTTTTATAAACACAAGTTCATTTTAGGTTTATTTACTGCCTCTCCTATTATTATTTCTGTGGCTGTGTATTTTTCTCTAGTATGTTCAAAGAAAAGTMAACACAATATGAATTCTCTTTGTACAGCTACATTGTTTTTCAATTCAATAAAGGCCATAATATACCCTAGAAGGAAAACTCAGGTTTTAAGTATGCTTTATTTTGGTGTGAGTTAAAGTGTACTTGRCTATGAGATCAATAGTAATGAAGCAACAACATTGATAGCACAAGACATTTATATTGTGATGTATGACATTGTCCTACAGAGTAGTTTTGTATTTTATATTGTAAATGATTTTTTTATTAAAAATGTGAATAAGTAAAAAATATTTTGTACAGGTCAAATAGTAGTTAAATATTTACAATAGTACTTATCAGTACARTGTTCCAAATCACATAATTTTGAAGTTTAATATTAATGARTAAGCTTAACAAATGTCAAGATATGTCTTTGCTCAGGGGATTCAAATACATGTGGAAATGTTATAAGAAAAATATAAGCCTGATGATCCATGCTTTGGTGTTTGTTTCCATGGAAGACATCACAAAAGAAACTACAGAAACATCTCTAGAAATATTTTGAGAAAGTAGCATATTGATCCTTGATACATTTGAAAAATCTCTGGCCATGCTATTTTGTAAATTTCTTCTTTATTTTTGGTTAAACATTGTGGTYAAACAATAATTCCTAAAACCAGTACATTGTTTCCCAAATTTCTACTCTTTGTCCCTATCATCTGCTTGTCACAGGGAATATTTCTTGGTCATCTGACATTCTTTAATATACCACAAACCTAATTTCCCTAGCTATCTCCATCAATGGACATTGAAGGCCAAAGAAGGACATTTTTCAGTTTCCTTCTTTGCGCATTGCTGCCTCAGCCTCCAGATTCTGYTTTTGTGCCTTGCTGCCTCAGAGGACTCCAGGTTCTGGTTTTGACACTAGAGTCCTACTATGCCAGATTACCCAAGCAGGCTCTTTGGCCATTAAGACTATTGTTTCTTTGTCTGCCAGTCCTTCTCACTCATCTTAGCTCTCTATTTTGCTCATGCATTATACATGCGCTTGGAGCTTCAAACATGAACTGAAATGAATAAGAACGTAAATAAGGGAGATGCTATTGCAATGCTCATACTAGATTTGGCATTAATTTTTTGTCTAACTAGAAAAGAAGAATATAAGTTAAATGGCCAGCGTGTTCTTTTCCTTGAAGAATGAGGAGGATTAACAGAAATGAACACTCACAGAAAAAATACATACATACATACATACATACATACATACATACACACACAAAACCACAAACACATAGACTTACACACACATACACATACATATATTGCAATGAAATATACAATATAAAAATATTTYTTATAAATTTAAATAAGGCTATAAACTCTTCCTAGTTCTAATAGAACACTGCAAAGTTCTTYAAATATGTCATTTTAGTGTTTTTCCTTAATCCTTAAAAATCCTTAAATTTTTTGAATTGTAATATATTGCTTCTTTTTTTCATTCTATGTCATAATTGTGAAGCCATTGTCCAATTTTTCTTCTATTCATAATTATTTAACAAAAATAAAATTCAACAAATATTTAAGGAGTAATCAGAATCTCCATATTATCCAACTTAGGGACTCTACTGCCATTCAGATGTTGCCAGCGTCCCAGGTAGTCTGTCTTATCTAGAGATCRTTAATAAGTGGGATTTCAATGCCCAACACTTATAGGGTATGTAAGGTCCACAGAGCTATAGGCAGCTGCGTTGGAAGAAACTTTGCAAGTGAAAACAAGAAATTCTACTGTGAAAGTAAAAACTCAAAGAACCTGAACAGCAGGAAATTTTAGCCGTGATTTTAGTCTAAGAGCCCCTCAGCCAAGGAAACAACATGAAGAGGAATTTAAACAGCAGGGGTGTGCAGAGAAAATATAAATGCTGTGGTCTTCAAACCAGAATAAGGAAGGAAAAAATGCCTAGAGGAAGGAAGAGAAATTAAAATAGAAACAGTGAAGAACCTAAGGACCAGTCAGCAGATTACCCTGAGAAGTTAAGTATCTATTATTTTCATCAAGAAACACAATTCTGGACTGGAAGCTATAAATAGTTGACTCAAGAAGTAAATGGTGAGTAGGTATTTCATGGGTACTTTTCACAGTCTTAGACACGTGATATTCGTGTCAAGAACTCAAGGAGTCAGACTGTATAAGATCACAAAGGAGATCACAAAGAAGTGATTCTAYCATTAGAAACATTTCCATTGTTGCTACAAGTCTCATAGATTAGCAGGTATAGATAGATAATGAACYATAGGAAACATCTCTGCTACCTTTYCCATCAGTGATGGAGCCACTGATGTTTCATTCATGTACCTGCCACCCTTGCTCATGCAGTAACCCTAAAACGCATCATGGGTTGAACAGGAAAAGGTGATGGGACATTAGAAGGGGCATGCTGGGAAGAAAGAAGGTCTTTGTTAAGAGAACAGGCTGTGATGAGGTAAGGTAATAGGGATGAAAATGTCTCAAATTCATTATAGAGAGTATGAAGCTATCAAAGAACTTAAAACCAATGAAAAATAACTAGACAGGGGCTGGAGAGATKGCTCAGCAGTTAAGAGTACTGACTGCTCTTCCAGAGGTCCTGAGTTCAATTCCAAGCAACTACATGGTGACTCACAACCAACTACAATCTGATGCCCTCTACTGGTATGTCTGAAGACAGCTACAATGTACTCATATAAAGAACATAAATAACTCTTTACCAAAAAAAAAAGAATTAGATAAATCAATGGGAATGTTGACGACTTTTTCCCCTCAGTTCTCATGATACCATCTGAATGATGCCAAAACACATTAATAAGAGGAAAACACAGACAAGGGTTAATCAAAGTTTGTATTTTGTACGCAACATARACATTAATAATTTCTTGAAGAAGTGACTTTGAACTCTARTTTATATAATATTTCAACTTCAAACAGAGCATTTTTACAGAATTGTGAACCACATGGGGAAATAAGCCAAAAAGACAAACCAAACAATAACAACAAACCCTCTGAGTGTGAGGTTTTGGAGACATGCTATATGAAACTTCCACGGAAACAAATTCCTAACCTAAGGGAAGGTCTCTTCTCTTTATTTTGTTTCTAACTCTCATTGATATTAACAGTGCTATCCACAGCAAAGATGTTAGCAGCTATGCATCAAGTATCAAGGACCTTCCTCCATTGATATTACCCTTGACTCTATACTATGCACATCTATGTGTTTTCAACCCCTCCCAATAATGGCTTTCAGCTTCCAGATATACACAGTCTGTAGGCAAATACTTTGTGGTTGATTTTAATTGAATCAGATTAAAGATTAGTTMCCTCAAAATAAACATGAGCATATAAAATTATATTAGCATTTGCCYCCATTTATATACTTGGGTGTGAAGAACTTTCTTCTTTAAAATCCGACAAAACACCTAGGGCTATGGTGTGAAACTTCAAGGCTGCACTAACCTCCTGCAGAAAGCAGTGCTAGGCCTGAGAGTGAGCCTCAAAAGGAGGGCTTAGCAAAAGATGCAGACAAATGGTATGCTAGAAATTGCCTTGGATTGAATTCTCCCAAATAGAATGTTACTCCAGCCTCTTATAAAAGACYGGATTCTCTTTCCCTAACTCATAAATACTCTGTGTATTTTGTCACACTTCTTGTGTGTCCTCAAAAACTTCTATTCTGTGTACTAAGTCATGATTTCTAATCCTTTGTTGTTGTTGTTGTTGTTGTTGTTTCAAATTCTACAGGGGAGATTGAGGTAGAATCCACTATGTAATATCATTATCACTTACCTGTCTTGTAATTATTATTATGAGGATGTGGTCACGTTTGAGGTCATTTTAAGACAAATTGTGACAGCCATCACAGTGTGTTTTCAGCGGAGAAACCCCAAAGGTCAGGGACAGGAAGGGGAGTGAGAGTTATGCTCTCTTATGGACCTAGGAGGTACGGTTTCTTTCTGTGGAATGTATTTGAATGACAGCAAAAGTGTTGGACTCTGAATTTTAAGCTTCTAGATTTCAGATACAGACTAAGTAAGGGAAGTAAGATGGTTACGATGACTAGTGCTGGCCACTTGACACAATCTAAAATCACGGGAGGGATGAGCCTCTGGCCTTACCCACAGGGACTATCTTGATTATACTCATTTAAAAGCAAAAACCTGTCTATGGCAGTTGTCAGAATCTGATATGTGAAGGATCCCAGACTGTATAAGAGTTAAGAAGGGAGCTGAGCAGTACCATACAGAAGCTCAATAATCTTATCATYTGACTTCAGATGTAAAGTAGCTCTTCTGTAGGAAACATTTTATCATAGTAACAGAAAAGGAAACTAAGGCAATGACTTACTGAGTTACCTCTACTTGATCAAGAGATTGAGAGACAGTATACTGGATACAGTGATCCTTTACATAGATGTGCATGCATCTGAATAGTGAATAGTTATTTACAAAGAAGGTGRTGAAAGTCTAAATAGGAAAAACAACCCATACAGAAAAGAGATGAAAGAATATAAACACAGGAATAAATAAGAAAGAGAAGAAAATCTATCTGCCCATTTTTCTCTTCTTGCCACAAAAAAAATTGAACATAGATTCTAGTGTCCAATGTCCTCGTGATAGCTGAACTCTGGAAGAAGTTCTTTCAAAGCCTCGGATGTTAATCTGAAACTAATTCAAGCTTTTTGAGTTCAAAAATKGGATTGGAAATCTTTGAAGAGCAGGCTTCCTCATGAGATTTCCATTACCTCTATTCTTACTGATAAGCCACAGGTATCAGAGAAACATCCATTTGTGTGCTATCTTTGGACCCTTCAGTACAAGAGAAGAGGTACAGAAAGAAAAGATGGGGTTTGCTTTGATTCAGGTTTCAGAGGAAAGTTTCAATCAATTCGAATTTTGTCTGAAGCCACTCCACTATAGTAGCTTAAAGTCTTTATTAGATACGCGTATGATGTTACCTTCAGTGTAATATGCCAACTTCAAGAGAGAGTGTTGATCTGATCTGATGGATAAGGTCTCTCTCTGGCTCTGTGCCTGACCTATGGAATTGACCTTGGGTAAGAAATCCATTTTCTTTTCCTCTCACTTCTCTTACCTCTATTATGAAGGCAGCTATCGAAGAAGCATGACAAGACTTTACTTACTTAGCTCATGTTAACACATATGTTTATGCTGTTCTTAATGATATACGGAATGTTTGTGTATGCTTACTAACTCTGACTTGCACAATTCAGATGGATTAGCTGTTATACCAGATTTTGATTGGGTGATGTATTAGGGCCATGTGAACATTACCATAGGAACAAGT
>BDUI01002002.1:41634-58068 GCA_002335545.1 Apodemus speciosus
GAATAATAGCAAAAGCTCCGTAAGCATGAAGACTTCTATTGGAATCCCAACACCCAGGTTAACAGTTTGGGTATGGCCGGGGATATTTGTAACCACAGGGTGTGGTAATGGGAAGACTGGAAGATGGATAAGCTGGGATGCTGGTTGCTAGCTGAATTCCAGCTTCAGTGGTAGATCTTGTCTCAAGGGGATGCAGTGGAAAGGGTTGACACCTGATCACCGCCTCTGGGATCTGTCTGTGCAGACACTTGAGCACATAGAGCACAGTCCCCACACACAACCCACATTCACCTCCCATTTTTGAGAGATGAAGAGATAGTGAGATTGAACACAAAACAAGGTAAGTTTCATCTTAACTCCATTGAAAGGACCCCTTGATACAGTGGCCATGCCATCTTGCTAGTAAGAATCCCAGTGAGGATAAGAAAGATGACTCTAGGTCCTAAATAGCCCCATTTTAACTCTTATTCCCCCCCCCAAAAAAAAACCTAAGTATCATTCATCATGTGATCCATCTGTAAGTATGCTAGTATGGTTAGAAAAATATGAATATGCCCTGTCACTAAAAGTATACAGTGTTGCCTTGTGGAGTCCCTGTGCCTTTAGAAAGAGAGCAGAAGAGTGCGTTTGCGATGTTCGATGTTAATTCTTTTAAGGTCAATGTGTGGAAATCCAGTGGGGCTCTGTGGAGATCTGGAAGTTTGCCCAGCTTTATTATGAACAGGCAAAATCACACTGAGCTGAGGGACAAAGCTAGGAATTAGAAACATGACTGTTCAAGAGAGTTTCTGGGGACACATAGGGGTACTGGGGTGCTTAATGGGGAGTAAGGCTGTGTAACCAAATGGGTATTTGATCTACAACTGGTGGGATAGCTGAGTTCCCTCCTTTGAATGAGTCCATTAAAGAATTACTTTTCCTTACAGCATAGTTAAATGAAAAATTACTCCAGGATATGTGAATCCACTTTCCAGTGGTCAATGTTACTCGACATTAGACTTGTCCTAGAGTCAAGGAGTCCTCAACAAAGGTCATTTTCTCTTATYGAGAAGCAGAAAGGCTAAAGATTCATGGGGGTGGTTTTACTTTTCAGAATTCAAGGCACTGCTGGCACTTGAAAGGCAGAGGTCAGAAGTTACATTAAATATATCATATTATGAAGGATACTCCATAAAGAATCTGCCCAGTGTGTCGATATTTCTGATATCTGAAATTACATGTGAGCTGTGGTTATTTATTGGAGTTTTTAAGCATGAGGGTATGAAGGGGTGCATGGAAAGTAATATTTGAGCCAGAGTATCCCAATTGTCTGTAGCAGAAACTATGTTAAAAATGAGAGGGGTTTTTAAATATATCTGTCACTCACAGAAAGTCATATATTCTGTATGACATATATTGATCATATCCATTTCCTAYAACTTCTCATGTGTCCCACAAACCATTTCCTCCCCAGATTCATATAAATTTATTATTATACTTTTAATTTTAATTTTCAGTATTCACTAGTTAAGCAAAATGGCTTCTAATTTCCATTTAAAGAACTGATGTTTCCCACAGTAAACATGTCTAGAGCACATTTGCAACCCAGTGCAGAAAAGCTACAGAGCTTATGCATTTTCACAGGGAACCAAACAACTATTTAAATTAAAATCAGTGCAGAGTAGATCTGAGTGTCTTCCAGAAGTGAGCCTTTCTCAGTTTTAAAGTTTGCAAAACCAGTTTTGAGCTCTGTCAAAACTAATTGGGAGGAATTATGCCTTTCCTCTGCATGTTATATAGTCTTTTTCCTTCTGGAGCAGAAGAGCCCCTGCTGGCTTCTAACAACATTCTCCTAGCTGTGTCATTAATGCCAGACTAATGAAGAAATGATTATTGGCCAGCAAATTTTCTTTCTCTCTTCTGCATTATTTAAACTTTTGCTCTTTAGAGCATAGATGGAAATGTTTCCAATATAGATTATTTTATGAGAGAGCATCTACACTGGATAGGGATTATTTGAATGAACAATTTGTTTTATTAATTTAAGACTATATTTTGACAAGGAAACACTATTTTAAATTAAATAATGTTTTCACACCATTGGCAAATGATTTGAGATCAAGAAACTSTTGTAAAGTGTGTAAGGAGCAGGTCTCTGCACTTGTGCCTCGATGATACTGTTTCCTGTGCAAACTAGGTGAATAGTCTTTAAGTAAGTGCTTCCAAAATATCCCTCTGTTATTGTTAAATAATAATTTTATATCAGTACCAAAATTAAGTCTAGCTGTCATTCTAAATTTCTTTCTAGTCCTTACTAATGGAATTGCATTCTTATTCGGGTGACATTTCTCCTATAAATACCTCATGTCCCTATCTCTCATAGACAGAAGGATGGATATGACCATGTCACTAGGTTCTAAGCAGTGAGTAGCAGGTACATTATTTTCTAACTAATTATAACGTATTTGTTTGTAGTGTCTATTTTACTCATTTGCTTTCTTATTGGTTATTGTTTATTGCAATGTAGCCTAGGATAGCTTTGAAATTAATTAGTAGCTGGGATGAGCTTGAAATACTTATTCTCCTGCTTCTTGTTCTCAAGTGCTCAGAGCATAGACATGAACCATCCCTCCTAGCACCTTCTGATATTTCTATACTAGGAAATGCAATGGTAACTCTGACTGAGTACGTCCCCTGCGGGCAATGCTGTAATGAGACATTGAGAATGTTGAAGGAATTTGGATAGTTACTATGGATTTGCCACAAAGCCTAGGCTGTCAATCTTCAGTCATATTTGTGCAATAAAAATGTATTCCCATCAGGTTAAGTTACTACTTTCTTTCAGTGTTGCTTCACATACACAGCTGAATATAACCCAATTCCTCGAACTCTACATAGCCATCATAAAAGCTGAGTAACATTCTTGAGATAGTTGTTGTGTTTTATGAAAAATAAATCAAGCAACATATATGTGAGTTGTTTTTATAATATATAAAAGAAAAATTTGACAAAGAATAAATTTAGTAAAGTTGAATTTATTATTTAATAAAGTGAAAGAAATTTGGATAGTGTTTATTTCCAGTTGACCAAACTCATGTGAGAAGAAATTTGAAAAATTACATAAATATCATTGATGTTTTTAATTATTTAAAACAGCAGATTTATGGAAATATCTTCCATACAATAAAATAGCAATGCTATTGGTGTGATCCTCTAAACAATGAAGAAAACAAACTTTATATTATGTAATATTTAAGTGATTACGTTTTATTGATTTTTGATAATATTGATTCTATTTAAAGGTAATAACATGAGTCACAAGTCAGTGGCTCATTAATTAGTGACAATTTAGAACATAATAGCAAATAAAAATACAATTATAACAGACTAGATATCTGTAATTATGGAATAAATTCACACAAACATTATTAGTCACAATAATACAATTTGATTTGGGATGAAATTAAGTTTGTTATGCAAAAATACAGTGATTGAGGAGATTTAGACCCTGTAGTTTTGAATTTTGTTCCATGCAGATAATTCTAGAAGTCTAGATCCTCTTTTAACAACAAGTAAAACATCGGCCATAAAGGATCTTCATACACATGGACTTTTTTTACGCATTTTAGAGAATACTGAAAAATTATAGACTTGGAACAAACAACATAGAAGTAAATGGCTCCATGTATAGATTTATTTAGAYACTGGATCATTGCTCATTTTGAGAGAACTCAGGTCTGATACTGTAAAATTTGTCCCTATAGAGAAACTACTATTACCATTTTAATAAACTAATGTAATTTCTAACTAGATTCTTTTTACTTAACTCTTAAGTCATCACTCTAGAACCCTATTTTAGCAGCAGGTTGTGGTTACAAAATAGAGCCCTAAGGGGTCAAGACACAGTCTAAGTCAGAGTGGTATGATCAGCCCCAACTGGTCCATCTAAAATAGAATTTCTATACCTTCTGCTTAGGGAAGATTGTGTAAAAGAGATCAGGACTGTAAGGGCTAGAGAAACAGGATTGGTGGTGCTAGGTGATGTATATCTAGGCATGACAATGATGCTATACCCATGAAATCTTTTTTTTTTTAATTTTTATTTTAAGCTTATCCTTTAAAACACAGGAGTATGCTTCCAGCCATCACCCATGCAATCTCAAAAGTATGCTTTCCTAAATAAGACCTGCATAATGATATGTAGTATGGATATTGAAATGCCAGAAATGGGGGACATATTTCATAAAGCATCCAACTGGAGAGGAAGAGATATATAAAAATATTGGTTACCAATTAGTTTTATCAAGTGACAAATCACCTAATACCTTTACCAAATTGATCAGAATACACATACACATACACACACACACAAGTATGCATGTGTGTGTGTATAAAACAATTATAATTATAGAAGAAAAAGTCATGAGTTTAAAGGGCATGAGAGGAGTTGGAGACTACAAAGGGAAAGGTATAAGTGATATAAATACAGTATTCATGTGAAAAATACCCCCAAATTAAAAAAGAATATCTAAATCCTCACAATATCAGTTCCTAGAGCTATGGCTCAGGGAGTAAGAGTGTTTGATGCTCTTGCAGAGGATAATAATGCAATTCCCATGATCCAGATCTGGTAGCTAGCTCACAACCACCTATAACTCCAGCCCCATGGCACCCATGTACCTAACCTGTGATAGCACTTGAGTTCACAGGTATACACACACACACACACACACACACACACACACACACACACACACACACACACACTTAAAAGTAGCAACCATAACAGCAAAGTTTAATCTCTGAATTCAAATGTGATGCACAATCATAGTATTATGTAGAATATACCAGGTTTCAATACCCATAAGAAGTACTTTTATTTGTTTTGTCATGAAGCATTTGTTTATGTAGTTAGTGGCACAGTGTAAAGAATATGCCATTCCATGTGACTATAAATGCCTTTTATATGTTAATGAAAAGCTGGCTCAATGTTGCAATATACAATTGGTGCCTTTGAATTTGCACCTGTAACATCTCTTCTTAGAGGTGAAATTATGTAGGTGTCTCTGAAAACTCTTATTTTAGAAAGAGTCCCATATTTAATATATTCCATAATGACTTCACTGCCATTTTCCTATTATTCTTATGATCAGTGCAACTGACTTGATAAAAACACAAGCCTAGTGTTTTTATTCTTCAAATGACCAATGTAATTTCTAGGGCTGTAGGAACAGGGTGTTTCCGAATGACTACAGTTTCTACTATGACCAAAGAATATCCTCTCGGGGGATTATAAAAGCTGTATTTTCATATCAGGATTCCTATCACTAAACGGCTTGAGTTTGCTCTTACAATTTATAATATCATATGGAGCCTTAAAGGAATCATGAGCTTATAATATCCCTTTAGATGTATTGTAATTTTTATGTTTTTTTGGTCATGTCTAAAAAGGTTCCGCTAGTGGTAGTTGATGGAAGAGCAGACTGTATGGTAGCCTCTCCAGTGATTTTAGCACTTTAAAAGACAGATGTATGTTAACAAAATTACATCCTACAGCTAGCAATTCACACAAAATGAAGTGCAAATTCTCCAATGCTCTAGCTTTAAAGGAATCTTAGAGTTCTTGACTGCTTTTCAAGTACGTACCCTTAAATGAAGATAATTGCCAGGTAATGGATTTAAAAAAAATACTCTATAGTTTTCAATGCATTCTGTTTCTTCATTAAATTATGCTAGCCCAGAATTTATGTAGAGAAATACAGATGTGAATTTTTATTTTAGGACCTTTACTCTGGAAACATGTCCCGTCTTCTCTGTTCACTTTTGCATACATTTAAGTTTTATTTTAATATTGTTTTCATGCAAGTTAGATATTCATTTGTAAGTATAAAAACCAGGGGCAATAAAAACAGACTTTTTAAATTTTATTTTCTTTTCTTTTTTTCTTTTTTTTTTCAGATCGAACTAGGACTTACGTGTGTAAGACTTTTTATATATTGTGGTGGATTTCAATCATACTTGGCCCCGTTTTTTTTTTTTTTATGAGAGTCATCTACTAATGTTAGCAATCATAAAATATTGTCAAGTATGTACTCATGAACAGTTTCCTAGAGTTGAGAACCACTGCAAATAACCATTCAGCTTTATTGAATAGGTTGTAATCTACTATTTGCTTCTACTCTGAAAGAAGTGCTCTCAGTATACTATATTTCCAGGCTTTGCGGTTTATAGTTTCACATGCATACCTCTATTTCTCTATGTATGTCAAGATGCTATAGGCACAGTTATAAATTCTCAATATGCAAAATGATATTTTGTGCAGTCATTGTCAATTCTCTCATTATAGACCTTGAATATCATAGCACTTGTGAAAAATTGGGGATTTATACCCTGTCCATTAGTTCTTAGTCAATGTACAAATATTCCAAAATTATAAAAATCAGTTTATAAAGTTGTGTGCCACCATAGTATTTAATTATTCATGTTCTTCTAAGAATCAATCTATATGTATTAATAATGCTCAAGTCTATACCCACATGAACAACCCTCAAACTACAAAGAGAAAACAATTTAATAAACAAATGAGAACACAGAGTGAAATGAATCCAAAGAACAAATGCCTGGAAAACACAAGAAAAATTTTCAGCGACATTAGCCATTTGGGGAATGGCTATCAGCAAGAAAAGAAACAAACAAAAAATACTGACAAACATTCAGGTAAAATGAAGTTCTCATTTACAGTTGCTATGATTACAAATGGATTTAGCTACAATGCAGGGTATATATGTATGTCTTTTTGTTAGATGATTTTTTTTTTTGCACAATATATACTGATCTTGGTTTCTCCTTACTCTGCTCCTCCCAGATACTTCTGAATTTCCCAGACACCCAATACAACATTATTTCTTCAGTTGTCTCCTTGGAAAGCAAATGATAGTATATTAAAATGTTTCTCTTAAAATCAAATGTGGAACTACATACTATCCTGCTCTGCCACTTTTGGTTACATGTTGGCAGAATGAAAAAGAGCATAGAGCAGAGATGCCTTCATGTTATGTTATCATGGCACTCTTCAAAGTTATAGAATCTAACTTCAGGAGAAATATAATATATATACACTTTATGCTGTTTAGTCATAATGATGGATCATATCATTTCCAACAAGATAATTATGTTAAATAAAGTGTGCCATGCTTAGAAAGACACTCATTATACGTTCTCTTGCATATGTAGAATCCAGATTGTAAAATTTAGGCAGGAGAGTAGATGGTAAACATTCAGAGGAATGGGGCTACCAAGGAGGGATTTGGGGGAATAAAAGATTGTAAGGAGATTGGATATGATCAAAGTATCATGTAAATATAGTGTATATATCTGTGAAGAGTTATCAGAAAACTCACTTATTTTGTATGGATCATGTATACTAGGGAAAAGAATGAAAGAGAAACAGTTTTTAATGCAGTAAATGTGGTTTGTTCTTTTATGATTTGTTTACTTTATCTTTTAAATAATATGTCCATGGATGTTGTACCTGCATGTATGTCTTTGCGTCAGAAGCATTTATAGGCCAGAGAAGGTATCAGATTATTTGGAATCACAAATGATTGTAAGCCACCCTATGGATAATAAAAACTGAATCCATGTTCTTAAACACTGAGCCATCCCTTCCACTATCTACTGCAAAATTTAAGAGTATAACTTTTATGTAAGAAAATTATAAACAAATTTTACTATAATCATAAGACCTACAGAAATTAATGATAATAAATATCATTAAATCTTTTAAGATAATTTGACATGTTTTATTATGTCTCTACTTGCATAAGTTGCTTTATTTCTTTCCATTTTCCTTTACTGTCTGTCAGTTTTGACATCCATGGGGAGAATTTCAGCCATTTTTCACTTCCATTACCATATCTCACATACCTTCCCTCTTTTGATGAAAATTTCTTTTCATCCAAAGCCCTTGCCCTACATTTAACTCTGTAATGTATGTGTGTTTCTCATTTGACTTTTTTCCAGTCTGCTGGCAGGAACAGGGGTAAGAGGTTATTTATTAGAGAATGGGATGTTTTACAGTAGCAACACTAACCAAGAAAATGTTTAAACTAAATCTAACTAGGGTAGATATTATTAATAATTTGAAAAAAGTAGGAAGTCTCATGGCCTTCATATAGATAGTTTCTTTCCTCATGGTAATAAAACTGGATTTAGCTTCAGCTTTCTTCCTGTAAAGTTAACAATACTAACAGATAATGTCATGAGAATCTGCTACACTGAATTATTTCCACCACTTTAGCTACATTTCTTACCACAATGATTCTATTACAGACTTAAGCCCACAATGTAATATTTCCTTTGCCATCATTATTTATACCTGTTTAACAGAGTAAGTACATAAATATTATCCTATATATTTTCTAGGATATTCTGTGTTTGTACTGATTCTCAGGACCTTTCTCTATTTTCTGAATTTTAGTTCTGAGAAGATTCTGCATGAAACTCAAACTTTTCTCTCCTTTCACACAAGTTCAGTTTTAGTTACTTAGCTCGCTTGCAATGCCATTATAGCAATTGTTTTGCCCAAATATAATAATATTTGAACTACATATGCTGGTTTACTACTGCTATATTCTAGTCATATCAGCCTTTTAGAAATTTAATTTCATTTGAGTCTGGATAGTCTAGAAATCCAGATCTTTCAACCTTAATCTCTGAAGTACTGAGATAGCCAAGGGCTACAAGATTCTAAATTGTATTTTTGTGTTCACTTCAAGAAAACATAGTAAATTAGTTACTTTGAATATCAATGCCATGATGATTTTTTCCTAAATTCTGTTGAAAATGGATATTTAAAACGCTGTCCTAAAATTCTGCTTCTTTTTCAGCATTATATTTATGGCCAAAATGTTTTTAGTCATATCCTGTTGTAGATTTAGAACATTAATCATGAAAGTATAGAAGTGCTGAAAAATATATACGACTTGATATATTATTGTCCTTAAAATATGTATTAAGATGCTTCAATAGATAAAATAGCATGGATAACTACAGGCTAAACTGTTACTCTCCTCTTTATGTCTCCTTAACTGAGCTTCAGTGGAACTTTGGAATTATGAACTCGCCAGAGATTTCTATCATTCATCCATTTAATATATACTGTATTCCTACAAGAAACACAAAACCTACCTTCCTGAAAACATCTCCAATAGCACCTTGACTCTGCTCATCTCATGTCTCTCCTGGTCTGGTAATGCACTTCTGTCACTATTCAGAACACTTTGGAAATGGTAGGATCCATCAGAACATTTTAAACCATATTTTAAAGTTTTGCCATATAGAGGCTTATCAACTATTTATTTGTGTCTATCTGTACTCATGAAAATAAAATATGTGAATCTGTTTCGCTTTAATTGCCATTATTGCTGCATATAACTACAATCTTAAATCTTGAATCAATGACAGTTTGAAAGACCATAATTGCTTTCCTCGATGAGCGGGCAAGTTAAAGAGACTGTTGTGCTTGTGACAACTTTGTAACTACAGGAAACCTAAGAATGTAAAGGTCATTTGAAAAGCTCCCATGAGCTCTAATCACCACTGCTATTTATTGTCATAGAGAAGAACCTCTGTTGATCCTGGACTCTTATCCTCTGCCATCACCCAGCTCATATCAGTTCAGTGCAGGTCAGTCAGTTGAGTTTAGTGAGTCATTGCAGTAGAGTTGAGTTCATGAAATTCTGTGCAGATCAGCAGATAGTGTTGGAACCACAAAATAAGGAGCCAGAAGGTTAGAACATATTGCCAGAGTTAGTTTGAGGCCAAGGAGAGAAATTCAGTTAGAAGCTGAGAGAAGCCAGTATGAATCAGTCAGTTTGGAGAGGCATTTGAACTAGAAGAGCTAAATTTAATCAGCCAGGCAGATGTCAGAAAGAACTAGAAGGGGTGAGTGTAATGGCTATTCCCAGTTGTAAACTTGAATATATCTGGAATGAACTACAATCCAGAATTAGAGGTCACACCTGTGATCCAGCTCTTGAGGTTGGAAGACACAAGTTTCTAACCTGGATCATGGTATGGAGATCTTGAAGCATAGCAGATATGAGAAGTTTAGGACCTGGCAAGGTAGTACCTGCCTTAAATCCAGGAGAGTGAGGCAAGCAGACCTGACTCTAGAGAAACCTGACTCATACAGTGAGCTTATTCAGCAGTATTCCTCCAGGATGACTATTATGTCTGGTGAATAAAAGATACTTTTACAATTTTAGAATAAAAATGTGGCAATAAAATGTACTGCATATTCATTATATACAATCTCACATTCACTTTTGATAGTGCTCCACTATTTCTATCAGATTACTTACTAAACATACTTAAATTATTAAAGGTTGTCTCTACTTTCAAGTATCTCTTTCTCAAATTTTTTGGCTTGATCTTTTAAGTTTTCTTTATTAATTTTTAAATTTTGGTACATGAAAGTCCTGTTCAACATCATTAGTCATTAGAGAAATGCAAATGAAAACTACCCTGAGATTTCACCTCACACCACTCAGAATGGCTAAGATTAAAAACTCAGGAAACAGCAGGTGTTGGTGAGGATGTGGAGAAAGAGGAACACTCCTACACTGCTGGTGGGATGGCAAGCTGGTATAACCACTCTGGAAATCAGTCTGGCGGTTCCTCAGAAAACTGGACAGGATACTTCCAGAGGACCCAGCCATACCACTCCTGGGCATATACCCAGAAGATTCCCCAGCATGCAATAAGGATACATGCTCCACTATGTTCATAGCAGTCCTATTTATAATAGCCAGAAGCTGGAAAGAACCTAGATGTCCCTCAACGAAGGAATGGATACAAAAAATGTGATATATATACACAATGGAATACTATTCAGCCATTAAAAACAATGAATTCATGAAATTCTTAGAGAAATGGATGGAGCTGAAGAACATCTTACTAAGTGAAGTAACCCAGTCTCAAAATAATACCCATGGCATGCACTCACTGATAAGTGTATATTATCCTAGAATCTTGGAACACCAAAGACACAATCCACATACCAAATGATGTCTGACAAAAAGGAAGAAGTGGACCCTGGTTCTGGAAAAGCTCAATGCATCAGTGTAGGGCAATATCAGAACAGGGAGATGGGAAGGGGTGGATGGGGTAACAGGGCGAGGGAAAAGGGCATATGGGAGCTTTGGGGGGTGGGGAACCAGGAAAAGGGAAATGAAATGTAAATAAAGAATATATCCAATAAAAAAGAAAGTCCTCCCCCCTCAAGTGTGTATCTTTATAAACATTAGTGAATGGTACAGGATTTTTTAGAGTCACAGAACTTATGGAATGTCTCTATATATTAAGATTAACAGTCTCTATCCCAACTAGGCCAACAACAGGCAGCTGACAATGGGAAGTCCATGAATCTAGTAATTATTTAGTTCTACAAGGCTAGTTGTTTATGCTGGTCTTCTGTAGAAGTAAGTTTCAACAGATTTGCTGGGAGGTACATTCATGCAGTCAAAGAAAAGTGAGCCTTCTTCCAATGTCCTTATGGTAGGCATCTAGAAGAAGGTGTGACGCAGATGAAAGGTGAGTTCCACCACCTGGATCTAAAACCTGCTTTGTCCCAGGCTGACCTTGAACTCAGAGATATACTTACCTCAGTCTCCTGAAAATAAAGACATGTACAACTTGCCCTCTGCCTAAGGTTTTCATGGCCACTCTGCCTCAAGATCTCCCAAGGATCTGCCAAGATCCTGTCTTCCAGCATCAAGATTTCGATCACAAGTTTTTACTCCATTTCTGGATTGTAGTTCATTCCAGAAGTAAGCAAGTTGAAAACCAGGAATAACCATCACACATGGCTACCTGCAGAGTTCAGAAGAGAGAATAGGGTCCATTGTAGACAGAATTATAGGTAGTTGTAAGATTTTGAATTGATAGGAATTAGATAATAGGAGCCAAATTCTTGTCCTTTGCACAAGAAACAAGTGCTATAAACTTTTGACACATCTTTCTAGTCCCACCTTTATTTTAAATATACATTCTTTTTTAATTCCTTTATATTTAAAGGAAAAGTTACAAACTATCTCATCCACATATTAAATTCTTACTAAATCTAAAGACTGTGACATATATTTGGGCCATTAGGTAAGTAAATATCAGTATTTATTATAATTATGTTCATATATATTTCATGGGTAGATTGGTATGAAAGGCAGTGAATTTATAGGCACAATTTTTAAACTCTTAGAACATGAATCTATAGCTAAAGTGATTAGTTACATTTATGTAATTAGAAAGAAAAATTTAAAAATTCTTAATTTGACATTTACAAAACTCAGCAGGAATCAGTAAGGTAAGCAGGAAAATCTGACATTTGTTTCTGAACTTGCTGTGCATTCTTATTTCCCAATTCTATTCTCAGATACGGTGGAAGTGAAATCATCCAAATTCTGTCATGATGTTTAAATTCCCCTGTCTTACATCATACACCACACTGAGGGGGTATAGTCACTTGTTAACTAAAATAAAATTATTTATTGAATATCTTGGTATCTGGGTACCAGAGAATACATAGTTGGTTAATATATAGTCTTTGCACTGAACCAATGCTTGTTAATAAATATTGAAAATTAAGAACATAAATAAACRCATAAATAAAGATGATTATAATAACAGAAATGGTGAAATGCATAGAGCTTTGACACATTTACAGGAGAGAATCAAAGCTTCTTCTTTGGTTCATGAAAGCTGCTCCGAGGACCAGATCAAGGCATGGTGATCTAAAGGATCTGAAAGTCGTATGTATTAATGTCTTCAAATCACCTCTTATGTGAGGGTGAAGAGATGATACCTTATTGAATTTGGCCTCTTTGAAGATAATTCTAGCTGCATTTTAGAAAAATGATTGAGAAGTAGCAGGAATGGAATCTGACAAACGAAGTTAACAAAATCTAAGGGGGAGGGGGGAATCATGGTACTGGACAACAGGACTGCCAGACTTTCTAGTACCCAGCCTCCTTAAACCTCATAATTTTAGTACTACTGCCCCAGGTATTTCCACTTAAGATTTCTTATTCCTCCATTCTTTTGCCATTGATTAAATTCTTGACATTACTAGTGTCTCAGCATCTCTATGTACATTTCTTTCCTGATCACCTCAGATAAGCAAGGGCACATATCTTTCTCAAACACTGTTTTTCTGTACTACTCTGCAAACACCTCTGGCCAAATTATGTTTTCTTTTTAGATAGATTGAATGTAGGGTCATGTACATGCTGCTCAAATGACTCTTACTCCTAGTCTCTCGTTTTTTTTTTGCATCCTTCTATCCTATGTTATCCACAAGGTGTTCAATGATTGAGTTAATTGGCATCTCTTTTCTCTCACTGCTTTGTGCCAACAACCCAAAATATGGTCCTGGGTCACAAAAGGAACTCAGTGAAAAATTCACTGCCATGTCTTTTAAAAATTCTTTTATCATTTTTTACAGTCCAGTCATTATCCCAGTCTGCTTTCCAGCAGTTCCTCATTCCATTCCTCCTCCTCCCTGTATCCAAGAGGATATCCCCAGCCATGCTCCCGCCCCACCAGACCTCCCTACTCCCTGGGGCCTCAAATCTCTAGGGTTAGGTGCTTCATCTCTCACTGAGTCCAGACCTGACAGTCCTCTGCTGTATATGTGTCGGAGGCCTCATATCAGCTGGTGTATACTGCCTGGTTGGTGCCTTAGTGTCTGAGAGATCTTGGCGGACCAGGTTAGTTGAGGTAGCTGGTCATATTTTTATACATAGCTATCTTTTCCAGCAGACTGAAAGATAATTCTGAGAGTAGGAGCAGGTGTAATATTTACAATAGTGTCTGCCATCTGATGTATCTTCACTAAAGTTTAGAAACAATGGTTAATATTAATACAGAAAAGCTAAGGGATCTAAGAATGGTGGGATATTTATTTTATTTCCAAAATGACAATGGAGTTTTCACCAAAATCATACAGGAACTGTGAAAAGATATTTCAGTAGTTAGAAATATCAAGTAGGGAAGGATTGAGATTGTGGAAGAGTATGGGTGTGGAGAGCAAAGGCAGGCATTTGGATCATTGTGGGATTATAACAAAAGCCCACATTTCTCTGAAGTATTTCTCTGTTTGTTAGTCACTCTATGCTTATTCCTTCATAATTCCTAGAGTAAAGCCCTAACTCTCAGTGTTATGGTAACTGCAGGTGAGTCCTTGGGCATAATTAGATCATGTAAGTGGAGACTTCATGGAAGGCCTCCTTGTATTTCCAAGAGACCTTAGAGAACTGTTTTCTCTCTTTACCCTATGGGGAAAAAATCTTTCTTCATAGTCTGGCCAGCCTGAACTGTGAGATTAAAAGTTGCTACTTAGAAGCCCCCAGAATTAAGATATACTTTATAGCAACCTACCCCATTTCTAATTATCCTGCTTTAGTCTGTGAGCGTGCATTCATCAACCGTAAGTATAAAACAGCTTTATAACTTTCTTCAGCCTTTGGTCTCTTTCTTCTCCAGTCCATACAACTTGAGACTGCCAGATGAATAGCCCACAAGCAAAATTCTGATCATGCCCTTCCCCACCAGCTGAAAACATTTTGGGTGCACTATTTCTAAAGGCAAATATTCTATACCTCACATTCCAATCACCAAGCACCCTGCAGGGTCTCCCTAAGCTACTCTTTCAGGTTCATCACCCATCTTTTGGTTCCTTGTCCTATGTCCTGCAGTCCTAAGAGAATATCATCACATCCCCATTCATTCCTCAGTCTATGAAATCCCAGCTTCTGCTATACATTTAACTTGTGTGTGATGTTCCTTCTACCAACTTTCCAATCTATGTGGCTTCTGGGCTTCATACACCAGCTTCAGTTGATATTGTTTAACACTGAGTGGGTACCACCAGCTTTCTTCATCTAACCATGCTGATTTAAAAGGTTATTGCTGGGGGCTGGAGTGATGGCTCAGTGGTTAAGAGCACTGACTGCTCTTCCAAAGGTCCTGAGTTCAAATCCCAGCAACCACATGGTGGCTCACAGCCATCTGTAATGAGATCTGACTCCCTCTTCTTGAGTGTCTGAATACAGCTACAGTGTACTTACATAAATAAATAAAGATTAAAAAAAGAAATTCACTTTTTATAAAAGGGTGGTTGCTCCCAGCTGACAATGAGATTTTAGCACATCAGTCTTTGTTTTTCATTTTGTCCAGGCTGAATTATTAACAATATGATTTCTGTTCCTCACAATTTATTTTTTCTAGTAAAGTACTTAGTTGTTATGTAAAAATTAAAAAATATTATATGGAAATATGATTATATTTAATCATTACTCCAAACCTGAATGCAAAAGAAACTTGTGATGTCCTTTATAATTTTTTTTAATTACATACTGTTGTTCTAGAAGATAAGAGAGATGGAATTAAGGGAAGGGAAGGGGGCAATGTAACATTTCTCTATAATTCTTTCTTTGCTACCCCTGTAGTCAATGATTTATCAGCAGATCTCAGAAACTAAATTTCCTAAGCTTGTCTTATGGGTCCAGTTGTCAGCAGAAGAAGGCAAGACTGCCCGTGACGAAGCAGTTGCCTTGTTGAGAATAAGACTCGTCTATTGGCAAGCCAGATGATTGAGTGGACAAAGTTGCTTGCTGGCACAGCTGACAACCTGACTTCAGTCCTTGGGAAGCACATAGAGAAGGCGAGAACTCACTCCTACATGGTGTCCACTGGCCTACACATACAAATCCAAGTGCACATGTATGTACACATATACAAACACACAATGAAATAATGCGTATTAGAAAAGAATTGTATCAATTTCAAGAAACATTTAATGCTCATCTGTTTACACAGACTTTAAAGGCTTCTAGAGATTTCCTGAAATCTGAGGTTTWACATAGATGAGTATCAGGTATTTTGATACAATGTTTGTTTCTGTGGAAGAATTCTGACCCCAACTTGAGTTTGACTTCTTCCTATTGTAATGACATATTGCTATTCATATTGGTTATTGTTCTGTAAAATGAAAATGAGGTGGGGCTGGTGCTCTTCCTGACCAATGTAACAGCAGCCATTGATTATCTTATACCAGGAAGAACAGCATTGGTCTAGAGAACATGTTTTTCCAATACTAATTTTATATTTAGACGAGATATTAAGTGTTCTGAACCAATCTATAACATGACTGAGAACTATTGAACAAACATCTGTTATGCTTCGGGCTTGAGTAATGACAGCTAATATTGAAAATATGTCAGCTTTCTCAACATTATCATGAACAGATTCTCAATTAACCTACAGATGTTGTCAATTACAACAAATGTTTTTTCAGTAACGAAAGATGAATGGACAATCTTAGATATTTCACTGTTGATAAAACTCCAAATTGTCATTAGCAAAACACAAGAATCTTATGAAATGAATCAAAAATCA
>BDUI01002003.1:2410-15334 GCA_002335545.1 Apodemus speciosus
GCACTCTTAGGGAGGACAGTGGTGAGACTGTTGGGGAGGACGGTGGTGAGCACTCCTGGGGAGGACAGTGGTGTGCATCTCCCTTTGACTCGTGCTTCTTTATTTTATCTTTTCAAGAGCCTTGTCTTTCTGGTGGAACCGAATCCARTCCCTTCTCTACTGTGGAGAGAGCACCTTCCCTGGGACATTCCTGGAACAGAGCCACAGTTGCACCTGCCCCTATGACCAATCTTCCTGCCAGGGCCCCATTCCATGTGCCTTGGGGGAAGGGCCTGCGTGTGCCCACTGYGCTTCAGACAATACYACGCGCTGTGGGAGTTGTAACCCTGGTTATGTGCTAGCCCAGGGACTGTGCCGGCCAGAGGTAGCTGAATCCCTGGAGAACTTCCTTGGGCTGGAGACAGACCTGCAGGACCTTGAGCTGAAGTACCTGCTGCAGAAGCGAGATAGCCGCATCGAGGTACACTCCATCTTTATCAGCAACGACATGCGTCTGGGCAGTTGGTTCGACCCTTCCTGGAGGAAGCGGATGCTYCTCACTCTGAAGAGCAACAAGTACAAGCCCGGGCTTGTGCACGTGATGCTGGCCTTGTCCTTGCAGATCTGCCTCACGAAGAACAGCACCCTGGAGCCGGTCATGGCTATCTACGTGAATCCCTTCGGGGGCAGCCACTCTGAGAGCTGGTTYATGCCGGTAAGCGAGGGCAGCTTTCCAGACTGGGAAAGGACTAACGTGGATGCAGCCGCCCAGTGCCAAAACTGGACTATCACTTTGGGGAACAGGTGGAAGACTTTTTTTGAGACAGTCCATGTTTACCTACGGAGCCGAATCAAGTCCCTGGATGACAGCTCCAACGAGACAATCTACTATGAGCCCCTGGAGATGACGGATCCCTCCAAGAATTTGGGCTACATGAAAATCAACACCTTGCAGGTCTTTGGCTACAGCCTGCCCTTTGACCCGGATGCTATCCGAGACTTAATTCTCCAGTTGGACTACCCGTACACTCAAGGTTCCCAGGACTCTGCACTCTTACAACTCATTGAGCTTAGAGACCGGGTGAACCAACTCTCGCCCCCTGGCAAAGTCCGGCTTGACCTTTTCTCTTGCTTGCTTCGGCATAGGCTCAAGCTAGCCAACAACGAGGTAGGCAGGATCCAGTCCTCCCTGAGAGCTTTCAATTCCAAGCTGCCAAATCCCGTGGAGTATGAGACCGGCAAACTCTGTAGCTAATGGGGGAGGGGGAACTACCCCAGTGCTGGTCAGAGCGTTGACCCACACATTCAGGGTGCAAAGATAATCCAAGCCCTCACCTCAGTGCCAACAGAGTGCTTCCAAGAGACTTTTAGCACCTGGGAGATGGGAGCTCAAGGCTTGGACTGAAGCAGGCGAAAGACAATGAAACAGCCACTACTACACACGTGCACACACGCGAGTACCACGCCCCTTACCACACTCACAGGGAGGGCGCAGCCCAGCAGCCTCGACTCTGTAAAGTTGGTGCTCTTTAAAATGAATGAAGTTGAAGAAGAGCCAAGGAAGAGATAAAAGAGCTGGCTAAATCAGGAAAGAAATGACTGGGGGGAAAAAGTGCTTCAAAGTGATTCTTGTCATCCAGTATAGCAAGAGGGGACAGAAGTGGGAGGGGCGGGGACCTCCCCTCTGTGGAGTCACTTTTGTATTCTTTTTAACCAGATTTCTTAAAATGTCATTGTTCCGTGACTCCCTGCACTGCTTCTTCCTTTTTGTACAGTGCCTCCCTGCATCCTGGAGGCCTTGGGTCTACCGCGCTTGGGGTCCTTAGGAAGGATGTGCAGCGCTACGGCAGAGGAGCCCACGYGAAAGGCAGACCACAGCCTCCGTGCTTACTCCCCCACGCCCTCCTGCCAGCTCCCTCATTCCCTTGGCCTCCCCAGTTTCAGAGTTTTACTTGTTCCAAGAGCCCCTCACAGTTCATCCAGAGCCCTCTTTCCACAGCACCCGTCTGTTCAAGGAAGYGGTTTTGTCAAGTTAGAGAGACAACATATATGRAAATGTTCTTTCTAAAAAAAAAGAAAAAACCCAACAAAACAAAAAAATATTTATTTTGTGATTGTTTTTCTTGTCAACCTGCTCCAGTCACATGAACCTCTGAGTAAAGTTTTACTTGGTTTAACACATTTTGAGGACCCTTCTTAGTGGGAAGATGAAAGAGAAGCAGAAACATAGTTCCTTGGCTTGCCTAAACGTTTATTATTATTATTCTTGTTGTCTGGTGAGAGGGGTCCACACATGACGTACATTGCCATGTAGAAGGCTGTTTGATTAGTGTATGTGATAAGTTAATTTGTGCCTGTGTTAACTCAGATATGAAGAGTGGGTGCACTCATATTTGTGTGTGTTGTAGGCATGTGTTGTGTGTGTGCATGTATGTATGTATTTGTGGGTGCACGTGAGTATATGTGTGTATGTATGTATGTATGTACATGTGTGCACAAGTGTGACACACAAAGAGAAGGAAGGTAAGAAAACAGTAAATGAAAATGGAGCAGAACTCTCTAGGAGAGTCACCAAGGGCCCTGGCACCAGGATATCCCTTTATCACGTCAGAGGATTGGAAGTTCTTGATCACAAAGAAGCTGTAGCCTTAATGCTGAAACCTTCCAAGAGGGGCACAGTGCTGCCAGTGCTCCTGTGGACATGAGGAGGCGTTCCTGCGTTACACATCTTATGGTCTAGGGTCACCCTGTAAGGAGACTGACAAGGATACAAATATGGTATTGGCCTCCTCCATTTCCCACTTCGCCAACCTACACACACCAGACAAATGCATACTGCTCAGCTCAGTACCCCCTCCCAGAAATAGGGGATCGATTTGTAGCATAGTATGTAGAGAACCATTTCTCTTTCTACATGCTTCACGGTAAGTACAGCAACCCCATTTTTAGAGCAAATCACCACAGAAATACTAAATATCTCATTCTGTAGCTTTGATACATATTTGTTGGTAGAAAGCAAAATGGGAAGCAATGATAAGATAGCCCCATCTGCCCAAGAGTCTTTTATGCTCATTGTTATATATAGAAGAATTTGATGTCATATATAATTATTGTAGCATCTTTCAATTACAACAGCAACCACAACAACAAAAATCCGAGGTTGGTTTTAAGGGTAGAAATCCAGAGTGTTGGGATTACTATAGGCTGTCTAGCCCTAGTTCAAACTGCTGCTTGCTCTGTGGGGTTTATACCAACCTTCTCAGCTGTGGGAAACAGAGCCAGCAGATGACACCCTCATCAATGGGAGTTCTGAGAAGTACCAGAGGAGGATACTCTTGGAGAGAAGAGGGTTGCGAATGTCAGGAAGGCTTTGATATATGCCAACGATGGGCTTTGAGAGGTGTAAGGCAGACAGTGGAGTCTGCTTTTAGCACGCCAAATGATCCCGTCTACATGCTGTAGGAGTGGGTGGACAGAAACTTCCTCTCATAAATTACAGGAACACTTTTTATGTGGCAAATTGTCAGCCGCTGTGCCTAGCAAAACTCAGAGTGGAAAGACAGCAATTGGCAATCTACTGTGCATAAAGTTAACAGTGTGGAGCCCTAGTGACAGGACATGATTGCCTCTGTAGGAAGTGAATCAGGACACAGAGATACAGGCTCCCCTTGGGTCAGTCCCACTGTTTTGCTGAGGGCTAGGAAACCTTAGCCCAATGCCTCTGAATCAGACATCAACATGGGCCCCTGTGTTCCTAGGAAAAATTATCTCATTTGAGAGATGAGGGACATGTTGGAAATCTCTGAGAAGTCTGATGTGAGATGAACTGTGAGATGTTATGGTTTTAGGAATGTCATTACCTGTTACAGAGAGTTCATCCCTTGCCTACTGAAAGTTGTAAACTGTGAAGGTGAGTGTATCAAGTGTATTTAAAAGTCCTGTGCACTATCAGTTCCTTTTTGGTATCGGGTACAAGGAACAATGCTAGAGGTTAAGGATAACATTAAATGCAAGAGTAGACATTTTGATACTTTGCCTATTCATTTGTTTTGGAACTTGGATGGAGTGCTATGGAGTACCTAGTGTAGGAGAGCTTGAGTCAAGGCAGCAAACCAAAGATTTTGCTCCTTGAAGACACAAAGAAATAAGGCAGGGACATAGTAGGTGGTCAAGGTCACCTAAGAGCAAGGGTTCTCAACCTATGGGTTGCAACCCTTTTAGGAGTCACAGATTATAGTACAATTCACAGCAGTAGCAAAATTACAGTTATGAGGTGATAACAGAGTATTTTTATGCTTGGGAGTCACCACATGAGAAACTGAATTAATTGGTCTCAGTGTTAAGAAGGTTGAGAGCCCCTGCTTTAAGAGGAGGTCTTAAAGGCTTGAAACTTAGTTAAGCATAGAGTTTTTCATAAATCCAGGCTGTGAAATTCTCTAAGAATGCCCACTGTTGAAGATTTCACCTGTAAAGTCTATAAGAATATAAAAATGTGAGGCACCTCTTCTCAGACACATTTGCAAATAAAGAACTGTCATAATTAGTACCGGTTTGTCAATGTTGGTGAACTCATTGTGGAATTAAAGCTAAATCACAATTCAAGTACTACCATGCACTGGATAATAACAGTCAGGAATTCAAGCCTTAATTGTAACCTCAAAGAACTAATACATCAAATGCTAATCTTTCCTAATGCTTGAGACTAATACCTCTAATACTAAATAATATATTTAATACCTGCTGCTAATAATATAATGCTGTACTCCATAAATGTACTCCATGATGAACTGCCTAACACATAAATGAACTCGCAATATTGGGTATCACATATGGTTCAGATCCTGTCTTTGGCTTCTTTTCAAAAGTATGAAAATAGTGGTTCAGGATCAGAACAGCAGTCTCTGGAGTAGACAGAGTATTCTATCTCCATGATGATCTGCCCTAAGGTCTATAATTTCATGAGGTAGCTTTATTCTAAATATTAAGAGAAACCTTCTTTTGTCATTATGTTCTGTATTGGAAGCTAAAATAGCCCTTGGGAGAGGTAAGTCTTACAAATTAAGCAAATGGAAAGATAGAAGACTGCACTCTTGGAGTAGGAGTTTTTAGAGACCAGCCTCATCTAGTCATTACTGACATAGAGGCAAAGGAGGCAAAGGGAATTGGAGAGAGAGTGAAGAGCCTGTCTAGTTTGTATTTGTCTGCAGAGCTAGACACAGCTGTCTTGTCTGTGCCTCCTTGACTTCTCTCTGCCAGTAAATGGCATCTGAGTCTTTGGAGTGAGCAAAGTCCAGTTCAGAACTTGGGAGTATGGAAACAGACAAAGGAAAACAATTTTCCATAAGATCACTAAGAGATGGAAGTAGCTCAGTTTCATTCCTTGTTATTGGTTCTAGGAACCAATAATAGGTTTATATCCCTAAGAATTAAACATAGAGTACACATGTTCCCCTTAAGGACATAGACAGAGCAATGACCTTGCTAATCTCCTGATAGCTGTTATCAGCTCAGAGTGTTCAATCACAATACGTTGCTTCTAGTTTCTTGATAGCTATATTTTCTATAAGCTAACTTCTACAGATTTTTAATATCACTAAAGTCTGGTGGTCACATAATACCTTTCTTCTGCAGGCTAGAAACATCAGTTGCCACTAGCACTGCAAACCTTGGGCTGTTACTATGGACTGGATCTGGACAGTAGCCAAAAAAAGAGTCATAAAGTGATACCCCGGTGTAGGCTGTTCTTAATACAATAAACACCGAGTGTTTTTGGAGTCTCACCCACAACACCAAATCAGCCTGCACTCCTAGCATAGCTTCTTTCTCTCTAGATGAGGCATTAAGCACATGAAGGAAGAGAGAAGGCTGGAAATTTTTGATAGTGTGTCATGACCTCACATTTTATCTTATGGCTTTTAATTGGCTTGTCATCAGTCCTACAATTAAGCTAAGTTTTTCTACATCTTTGGGACTCAGTTTGTTCCCCCATGGAAGAGGGAGTTGGATTTTCTGCACAGGTTCTCAAAGTCCTTCTAAGTTGTCCTTCAACAGTGTGAAAGGCATGGAGGTAGACAAGAACACATAGCCCATGAATCAAGCTAATCCGCATTTGTATTTTGGACCCACATTTACAATCTAAATGACCTTCATCTACCTTCTTACCCACAACCCAACTTCTTCGTCTATACTTATTTGACTGCAACAACGTACTTCCCAATACTCTTGTTCTGCATGGTTCAACTTTCAGAATACACACATCTCCTTTAAAGTCACCAAAACTCAAAACTCAACCAGCCAGTCTCATCTACTCATGATCGATATGTTCACCCTCTATTAATTACCAGGCTTGACACTAATTTTAGGATATTCAAGACCCTAAAATAAAACATGTCTATAAGGTTGTGCATGAAGGGGATTGATGTCAGACACTTAAACAAGAGTGGTTCACTCTCCAGTAAAAGTGTACAGAGTACTGTGGGAATGCAGAAACAGAAATATCTACCCCCTTAAAGAAACACCTATGACATGGTTGTGACTCTTCTAGTAACTACAGGTGCCATGCCCCAGATGACTAGATATATCACYCGATCACATTTCATAAGTAGAAAAGTGAAAACACAGTAACAGAGACCCCAGTGAGGGGACCAAATACATTGCCATTGACCAAAGAATACAAGTGATTTTCACAGGAGCATCCTCAAGAGTGCAGTGGTGTGAAACAGGTACTTCCACATCTCTTCACCAGCTCTGGGCCAGGACTCTGCATTTCTAACACCAAGGGCAACAATGCTGGTCCTGGTCCAGGGACCACAATTCAGAGGATGCTTTTACAAAGCATGTCTCTCTTCCCTGTCATACTCAGGAACATAAAACAGAAGTCTCTGGGGGAAATACAGGGACTAATAAAAGGATTCATCACTTCTGGCTCTCAGACAGGGGGCTTACAGATGAAAATCTTGRAGCTCTCCTGACCCTTCAGTTTYCCTCCATTTAAGACCTAGATATCTGACCTATTTACATCAATAGGAGAATGGAGGAATGATAGAAAAGAAAGGAAATTTTAATAAATGAAATTTCGGAGGTCTCCAAGCTGACTTGCTTTATGAATGTGTATTTGCAGATAGGCAGTTCTGACGACTGGCTGAGTCATGGTGGAGAAGAACAGGCCTTTTCTCCAAGCCTATTAGAGTCAACCTGCTGAGGAAAGAGCCAGGGAGTGCCTGCCACTGTATGGAAACATCCATCAGATGAGATGATTAAAGCCACACTAGCAATGCAAGCACCCAGAGGCCCCCAGACCATAGAATGTACCCAGAGCCTTCTAGACACCTAATCTAAAATATGAAATGAATTATTCTTACTTTCAATTCTGTCCTTCTCAGCTCCCACCTGTATGGTTACCACACTTGCATCATTAATAGAAACAACGGCCAAGATTTATGAAGGGTCATTCTTTCAAGGCTCTCAGAGCTTGGAAGAATGAATCAATCAGAATTATTTATTGAGCATTTCAGCTAGGAGATGTGGGAAATAAAGCAAACATGGATTTAGTGTGTACACTTCCTTAATTCAAAGGTCTGCAGATGACTGAGGAAATGAGACCCAGGGAGGTGGGGAGGAGCCACAGCTCAAGGCATGTTGAAGCTGAACAAACCATGCCTTTCAGAATCATGCCATCCCAGCTCCACTTTGTACAGGGTGTGCAAGGCTGGATACGTATGTCCCTCATTCTCTTTTAGCCTCAGTTTGTACAGAGTAAAAGAAGGGCAGTAACAGTGTGTATTCAAGGATGCAGTGATAGTCAACTGATATAAAAAATGATTGACAGGTGCATAGTACATGCGCAATACATTTGGGTTAGTTTTTGTTACGTAAGATGCTATTTATTATTGGAGAAAGGAAGAGGAAAAGAAAGGAATGGAAAGAAAAAATAAACTGAGAGAAGGCTCATGTGACTCACTTGCTAAGCAAGCTTTTTCTTGGAAACAAAGAGGGATTTATCATCTGGGCCTTTACGTAAAGGTCATTGGGTAATATAATGGAAAAGCTCCCTATTACAGTTTTCAGAAGACATGAATAAGCCATTCAAATGGCTATTTCTTGTATAGACCCTCTATAAAAGCAGAGAATGTAACATTACAACATAAATCATCACCAAAATGTCTGTCCCCTGCTAGGTCATGTCGCCCAGCAACACTGTTCTGTTGATATAATGTATTTCTGTGATAAAGCTTGGAGTTCCTAAGAGAATGGCTAATTAACGTGATTAGACTGCCTCCTTGCAGTGATGCATCTTAAGTGCACTTTTCACAAGCACCAAATTGCAGCCAATTCCTGGCTGAATTTTTTGATGGGGAACCAGGGTGCAATCCTACCATAAGGTTCCTAGATACAGAGAAGCAAAGTTTGTGTTTCAGTTATAATGGAAACATAAGACATAGGTATGCAGAAAGGTAGAGATAAATGTACCAGGCAATGAGAGCAACATGAGCCCTGACAAATATTCATGAACACAATGAAAAGTCGCCTGAGAATTTACATCCCATGACTAAGCTCCTGAACCCAGTCTTACATTTCATTCTTTGTCAGAGAACAGCTTYATTCACATATACCTCATGAAGATCATCCTCTTAACATGTGTAATTTTTAAAATTTTATTCTAAAAAGCACACACAGGTCATCAGTAACTACCCCAAGAACATTTATATCACCCAAGGAAGAAAATCTGACCACTATAATGTTCCTCAGCTCTTTACATATATGAGCAAAGCAGCTGAGATGGAAGATTTATTTTGGTCCAAGGTTTCAGAGTTTTTAGTTTATCATGGCAAGGAGGACAAGGCAGGCCCGAGTAGCTCACCTCATGGCAGCCTTGGAGTTAGGAATGATTTTGCCTGTGCTCACTGACTGCTTCTCTTTTTCCTTTATTCCACATGGGTTCTCCAAGGTACTGGGTGGTATTCTACTTTCATAGATGATATTGTGACAAATACCCCAACTTAAGTCAACCTTAAGAGAGAAAATGTTTACTTGACTTACAATTCCAGGTCCCAGTACATCTATGAGGTGAATCAAGATAGGAACTCTTAAGGCAGGAACTCAAAGCAGGCCCACTTGCTACTCCAAATTTTATGTGTCCAAGGAACTAGGTTCACAACTAAAGAAAGTGCAGTAGGAACTACTGAAGATGTAACTTGATGGCAGCAAATGCTTACCTACCTTTCTTATATAGTTTAGGATTAGCTGCCTAGGGAATGGTACCACTCACAGTGGAATTGACCCTCCTGAATCAACTAAAATTCATGACAATATCGCCACAGATGTGTTCAACAGACCTGTCTCATCTAYATAATTGCTCAATTGAAATTTTCTTCCCAGATAATTCTAAGTTTTGTCAGGTTGACAGTTAATGCTAACCAAAACAAGTGGCTTGCCTCACAATTCAGGTTAGGTCTCTCCCCTGTAGTTGAAGAAGTCCCTGTAGATATACCCACATTTTGGTTCTACTAATCTAAGTTCTTCTTAATCTAGTCAAGTTGATGATCAAGACCAACCAATACATATAAGTACCCATTTTCTATTTTTGTTCAATTCTAATCCAAGGTAACTAACTTTTAATCTCTTTTCTACTTAAATGGAATTGCCTATTCTGAGTTTTTCATATAAATGGAATCAYACAAAATGTGATCTTTTGGGTCTGATTTCTTTTAGTTAGTACAGTATTTTCAATCTATGTTGTAAAACACATCAGAATGTTATTCCTTTATAAAATTGAATAATATTTCATTAAATAGTTGTATCATTTTTGTTTATTCATTCATCAGATTATAGGTATTTACATTATTTCATCTTTTTGCTTATTAAGCATTAGTTCTGCCATGAAATTTTTGTTCATGTTTTTGGGTCAACACATAATGTTCATTCTTCTTAGTAGATACTTTAAATGGAATTGTTGAGTATCATAGTAATTCCATGTTTAATCATTTGAGGAACTGCCAGACTGTGTTTCAAAAACAGCTGCAACCTTTCACTTTATAACAGCTCATGCCTTCTAATGCAGGCCTCTATCTGTCTCTTCATTACAGCCATCCCAGTGGATGGAAAGAGGTATCTCATTTTAGGTTTGATCTGCATTTCCCTGAGGATTAATGATGCTGACGGTGTATTTCTTTTACTTACTGACCATCTGTATTTCTTTTTGAAGACATGTCTGTCTACTCAAACATCTTCTCATCTTAAAAAGGCAATTAAGTACATTTTAATCTGGTGAGTTTTAAGAGCTCTTTATTTACTCCATGAATCAGATACATGATTAACAAATGTTTTTCATTAAAAGAATTGGATTTTCATTTCTTAATGCTGCTATTTAGAGCACATGGTTTTAGATTTTGATAGAATCTATTTACCTACCAATAGAGTTGTTATTTGTCTTCATATCTTAAAATGAGTTGTAAATACGTGGTCAAAATATGTATACCCATATTTTTTCTAAGAATTTCAAAATTGTAACTGTTTATTGTAAGCTTCTGTTCTATTTGTTGGATACATTCAGTGTATAGTGTGGGCTAGGAGTCAACTTCATTATGTAAATATGAAAACTCCTATGTATGTAAATATATAGTTATCCTAGTGCCATTTGTTAATATTTTTCCCATGGGATTTTCTGGGCACGAATATCAAAAGTGACTGAGCATAAATGCATGGCTTAATTTCTGAGCGATAAATTCAAATTCATTGATCTATCTATATATTTATCTTCATGTCAGTAACTTATCTCATTACCGTTGTGACATGATAGTTCATTTTGAAATATAGAAATTTATAGACCCTAATTTTGCTTTCTTTTTCAAGATGTTTTGGATATTTTGGGTCACTTATACTTCAATATAAATTTTAAGTTCTGTTTATCAGTTTCTACAAAGATTTAAGGTTTCTAGTTCAGATATTTTGTTTTTACATAAAACAACAACTGACCCTCGCATGCTGATCTTATGTCCAGCAACTTCGTTGAAATTGGTATCTCTTGTTCATTAGGTATGTATGTGCTGTAATTTTATATATTCAATATCCCATTCATACACCCATGGCTTTTCTCTCCTCTTTGTTCTGTAGCATTTCCCTTAAGCTAATGTGCCCCTGTCCTTGTGTCAGAATGAAGAAGAAGTTCTTTATTCTTAGGGTTTTACCAGAAGCATCTGAGAAAATTATTTACTATGGGGTAAAATTGTCATATAAAAAAATCACTGCCAAAACTATGTGTACCCAAAAAAGTATCCAAGCACTCATATTGAAGATTGTGAGAATAATCAGTAGTCCATGATTCTTGCCCAAAGGTTTTACACAGCCTCAATTCTCTTAGTTATCTCTGAAATCCACACAATAGAGCAACAGTGTTATGATCGGTTTTAATAAATGAGACCCATGCACAATTTCTATACATGCATTTGCAGCTGTTTGCTTTACATACTCTTATACCAAGGTGGCCAGTGGAAAGGACTGGCTTTCTTCAGCTGACCAAATTCTTCTTCTACAGAAAATGCACTTTGGTAGCATTAAGAGCATACAATTAAAATATCTTCACATTTCTTGTGCACTTCGTAGTTCCATCCACAAAACTCTTTCCATGAATTCCTTGTGTCTTTGAAACATTCTCCTTCCCGGCCCTTAAGAAGCCAACCAGGCATTAACCAGTGTGATAAATTCATATATATTATATCTTGGGTCACTGCTGTTTCTACACAAAGTGCATTACCAATTATACCACATACAAGACCTTTGACCATGGAGAAAGTTTTACTTATCATTATCCATCAAAGTGTCCTTATAAATAAAGCTTGGCCATTTTACTTTTCTGTTAGTTAGACATTATGGTATTCTCATTAAGCTGTAGATTAAACCAACGGCAGAAATGTAAGTACATTAGTGACAGATGGCACGGAGTTCTGGGTTACCTGATTGTTTAGCTTGCTTGTGCTCTCTAGTCCTAACTGTGCCCAGTCTTGGATGTACCAGTCCATTGATTGGTGTACTTTATAACTTGGTAGTTTTTACCTAACTTATCAAATAATGGGTAGCTCATGTTGCTTATGGTATCATAGCCAAAAGTTCTGTATTTGCCAATCTGAGCTGCCCATTATTTGATGATTTAGGTAAAAGCTACCAAATTGCGAAAGTGTACATTAAGAGTTGTTGGTTCATTATTCTTTGTTAATTGCATGGGCTTTCTCCAGAAGACAAATGCTCTACACTGAAACTCTTTTATAGGATTTTCCCATAAACTCTATGCATTACTGTCATGGCTAATCTGGGTTGTCAACTTCACACACCTGAGAAGAAGGAACCTCAATTGAGAAATCACCTCAAGCAAATTGGCTGGTGGGACTGTCTGTAGGGCATTTTCTTAATTTCTAACTGATAGAGGAGGGCCCAGACCACTGAGCGGGCTGCTGAGGATTTGGGTGGTCCGGGATTAGACAAGAAAATTAAGTAAGCAAGAGAGTCAATAGCAGTCTATCGAGTTCTTTATTTCAGTTCCAAGCAACAGGTTCTTACTTTGGTTGTCTTGATTGTCCTTGATGAACGTATAAGATGAATAAATCTTTCCCTCCTGAAGTGGCTCCTGGTCATGACATTTATCATAGCAACCACAAACTAAAACAATTATCTTTTCCTACCATAGATGCTGTGAAGTATTGTTTGTAAACTTGATGGACATAAGGTGCAAATCTCTAGGCACATCTTTTTGTAAGCTTTTCCAGAAAGGTATAACTGAGGTAGGAAAACACTCAAATTGTGACTGGTACCTTTATATGGGCTGGAGCTCTATGACCAATGACGATGAAAAAGTAAGGAATACCACCAGTATTCATCTCTCTGCTTCCTGGTGGCAGACACAAAGTAACTTACTACCTTCACAGTCCTGCAAAGCTTTTCCTGCTGTGATGG
>BDUI01002003.1:84775-98132 GCA_002335545.1 Apodemus speciosus
TATATATATACATACATGCTTAACATATAGCATGTTTAAACTATATATGTATATATTTAAACTATATACATTTTAATGTATTAGCAGTACAGTCATTTTATATTACCTGACAGACATTGAATCAATTTCTTTACATTTGCACATTTCTTGCTGGTTATTTGGGATGAAGAACCTCACTGGTGTTTTATTAACATGTCTCTAAGAGAAGCAGAAGCAACTGCCTTCCTTGGCAAAATCAACCACTTTCATGTTATTTTCAAATTTTATTCATGAAATTGCACTTCTGACAACACTGTGAAGGTGGGTAGGTACTACAAAAAGAAAGAGTGAAAAGGTAAAAAGWTACAGTCAGAGACAAACAACCACATCAGGCCCTCAGTCTATGGGCAAGTGCAGCTTTTGAATAATGAAATCTTTTCTTTGTTTTTTTTAAGTGTCATTCAACCTTATGTATTGTTCTGATGATAAAGATATATTGTAGTCTGTCCTTTCTCTGTTACCACACCAGAGAACCCAGGATGCAGTGCAGACTTCTCTAACCACCTCTGACTTGACAAGGGACAGCAATCATAATCAATGACAAAGTCAGGATGCAGTCTGTAATTTCCCCATCTACATTCTAATGGTCCTCTCTGCCGACTTCTATTTTTTTTTTTTAGAATGTCTATTAACAATCAACAAGCTCTATGTAAAGTACTTACTGAGGTTTTTAAACTTTTTAAACTACTTAGAGGCACTTACACATTTGGGGGAAATTCCATTTGCAAAGATCAGGCTATTATGTTAGATGGGTGAATACGCGTTTTAAGAATAAATGTTAATGAGACCAGGTGAAATTTGGCCATTTAAACAACTGACCCACCTTGTGAATGCTGGGACTCTGTGTACAAAAGGAGGTTCCTAACTGGGTCATTGATTTGCATAATTGAAGTAATCCCCATGTTGCTCTGCTTCACTGACTGGAAAGCTCCCAGACCATTGATGAGTGTGCCCATGTCAGTCAGCATGATGCACAGGGCTCTTCCTTAAGCCTGCTACACTCTCCTCTAGAGTTGCCTAACAACTGCCCTGTGGCCAGGTAGGTGTACTGGCTATTCTAGATCATCATCTATTTTCCTGTGTTGTATAGTTTAGGACAAGATAAAGTTAGAAAGACATTAATTTTAAAGTCATTTGTTGACTTTAGTCATTCAGTTCAGTGAAAAAGTAAGATAGGAATAATAAGAGAGGATGGTAGGAGCCAGTAAGGAGAAGTTTCTGGCCAGACTTCTGTGGGTAACCAGTTCTATGTTCAATGATAACTAAACATGCCATATCTTTGATCCCTAGGATATCCGAGGTTAAAATGGCCAAAGGAACCCAGGTTAGACCCAAGGGGATAGGTCTTGGTCAATGTATCCAAAATTACTTCCTCACTAACACCTTAAAACAATATCATTCTAGCCCGAGAGACACAGATAACTACATTCACATCCATTGTCCTTTGTGTCTTAGAAATTCCCATTCAAGTAGTAAATATTAAAATCAGAAGTGGCAAATAAAAATATTAAGCAACCAAACTTGCCCTAACACTATTTGATCCACAGATTCTGGGCTGGGGACCCGAGTTCGAGAGAGGCTACTGTATATTTTATTTCAAGGAACCAGGCATTGTATTAGGGACACTAAATAATGAGAGACCTCAAGGAATTCAAAGAAAGAGGAGAGAGCTCTGCAGAGAAAGATAGATTTSGCCCAGGGATCCCAATTTGCTGCAATTTCAAATATTGTTTTAGCCCTCAGGACAAAGAAAGTGATACATTGCAACTGTCAAAAAAAGAAAAAAAAAAGACTACTCCATATTTTCCTCTATTTCCATCTTTCCCAGCAGAGGTGGGGAACATGCACTATGATTTAGACTGAGCTGAACAGGAAAATAATGCAAATCAGTAAATAAGTAAGCCCAGTTAATTAGGTGATTACAATAGCGCAGATTTGAGCATAGAGAGGGAGGAGTGGTCACCATGGAGATACTAACACCCAAGTTTTAGCAAATTGTTATAATATTGTAGATATATAAAACACATGAAAAGAAAGAGAAGTCCAGGGCATGCAAGAACTACGTGAACTAATATGACATAGGAAGCTATGTCTAASCACTGTCTTACACCCTAACATTGTCACCAAGGCAACCAAAAGCATACAGGAACCATAGGGGCAGCAAATTCATACCAGGCAGATTTGAGTCAATTACCTTGCTACTTAATGTTGAGGGTTCAATTTCTTAAGCATGAAGACCTGAGTTCAAATGCCTGGGATTCACTTTAAAAGGAGAAGGTAAAAGCACACACCTGCAATCTCAGTACCGAACAGTTTGAGACAACGGGATGTTAAGGCTTGGTGGCCAGCTAGCCTCGACAAATTGGTGAGCTCCAGATTCAGTAAGAGATCCTGTCTCAACAAATAAAACGGAGACTAAAGACTCCCAGTATCTACGTCTAACCTCCACATGTACATGTCCACATACGTGTGCATTCCTTCCCGTGTGCCTACACATTATTAGTTAAYAATGAGGAGAAAGCAATCTGAACATCAGCACTTATTTCTCTCTTCTTCTTTATTTTAGACATCACGTGAGCATCTGCTTTACGCTCCTGCTGCCTAGGCTTCCCCCTCCCATGATAGACTGTATCCCTTCAAACTGTAAGCCAAAGTAAACTCTGCCTCCCTTAAGCTGCTCTCATCTGGTGATTGGTGATAACAATAAAAGGAAATAATGCACATGGGAAAATTTAGCTTTGGTAAGAGCTCAGTTAGAGCTCCTTACTCATGGTTTTAAGTACTCATGTTTAAGACCACAGTCAAACAAGGTCTGAGACTATCAAATGGAACATTTGTAAAATAAAAAATAGATTTTCAATTCAGAGTAGTTATGACAAACATGATAAAAATCTCCCATCATCCMACTTTACCTGTCTAGGATACAATTCATCCCTTTGTCTAGGACACAATTCATCCCTTTGTCCACCATATCCAGACTGTATAGGTTCCACATTCTTCAGTCACTTTTACTCAATTATAGTAATCAGATCTATTATTGTGGTTATTGGAATGCTTGTGCTCAACTAACTCTTAGTTTACTTAATAGTGATCAAACACAAGAGTAGAGATGCAAAGGTTATATTAGGGCATAAACCATGGATGGACAGAGGGACACTGTCTGTATAATGTGGTTATGTTTCTTGACACATAGGAAAAGCACAGTACTGTAGAAATTTATAGTACAGTTTCAAGCATCCCCTAAGGGGCTGAGAAGGAAGGCATCCTCCATGGATCAAAGAAACTACTATACCCACAGTTTTTATTGTCTCATCTTCAAGTCAAACTATTGGAAGCATCATTGGTTTAGGCAAAAACATCTGAACTTAGAGTCATGAACTCATAAGTAGACTACACATGTCACTAATGTTGCTTTCTCTGCATAGCTGAGCTTTGTCTGTCATGACTCCATAGAGAGAAATGTACCAAAAACCTGGTGGTGTTCTGGTGGTTTCTTACCACTTCTTCAGACTCAGGCCGATTAGCAGAGTGATGTCAGCTGATACAGACGCATGTGGAGTTTTGCTAAAACAGACTCATGTATTAAGGCAAGATATGTGGTGAGACAAGATCTGTGGAAGACACGCGATGTTTAGGAGTATGAATAGGACGTAATGGGCACTGACAGGGAACTTGCAATGCTAGCTTTGCAATACAGTGTTGGTCCAGCATCTTTGCTGACCTTCACTTCATTGAGAGAGGCATGGCAGAGAACTTCTCCTGGTGTCCCTGTTGGTACTGGTCATTCCCACTGACTTATGCTGATTTGGCTGAGGCCTGGCTGTTTCTGCTAGGTTGTGCTACTGCTGCTGATTCGTGTTTGTTATCCCGACCCTACTGAACTGGACTGCTGGATAATTTGTGAATTGTTTACAAGTGGATTGAGCTGCTGCTCTTGATTTCTATGAATTGAACTGCTGATTTCCTGACAACACAAATTGGATTTGCTCCAAAGGACAATTTCTAAACAGGCCTGCTTCCTCTGTATCCTAATAACTTTTCTTTTCCACTACCTCTGGTGGGTGGTGGGCTAGAAAAGAGGTTAAAAGATTTAAGAAGCCATATTAAAAATATGCTTTGACAAATCTAAGCAACAGAGTTATTTTCCTTTTATGTATACAAGTGTTTTTCTTGCATGCGTCTATGTGCAGCTTACATTGCCTATACTGGGAGGGGTCAGAAGAGACATAAGACCCTGTGGAGCTAGAGTTGTAAGCCACATCATTGGTCCTGGGAACTGAACCTGGGTCCTTGTCAAGAACAACAAGTGCTTTTAAATGCTGAGCCATCTCTCCCTCTCTTAACTTGACTTTTTGCATTGCCAGCTGTGCTAATGAAAGCATGGTGCTTATCTGCGGTATAACTTGAGAATCATCTCCCCCAGTATCTTTTCTATGAGCTCTAAGAGTCCCTATGAAGAGCAAATGAAGAAAATCTTGGTGCAGCCTATATAAGCTTCTAGCCTTGCACCTCAAAGATCACCTCCAGATCTAGAAGAAAGAGGGGGGKTTCTTTTATGAACAAGGGTTCTGTCCAGGGACAGAGTTAAGACATCAGCACATTGATTAAAAAAGAAGAAGAAGAAGAAGCCAGGAAGCACTAAGAACACAGGTGTTGAAACCGAGACCACAAAACTTAATTATTACCCTAGGAGAAGGCTGTTGAGAGGTTAAGGAGCATTTTGCAAATTATAACTACATTTAGATTACTACTGTGCATGTCAAAGGTCAGAATTCCTCCAAGTCAAATGAGCAGCTAATGGGTTATTTTGAGATGTATCCTTATATCACCATTAAGTTTGAGAGTGGGCACAAGCATTTCCCTTAAGTGTGCTGGAAAGCATGACAGCTTTGGTTGGTTTTGTATTTATTATTGTTTCATTTGCAACTGATGAATTATTCCTAACAAATTACTGATGACACTAATGATTGCCGGGATTTTCCTTCCCATCAAGTAGATCAAATGTAGAAAAGTTCATATTTCGGCAAAGTTTTCTTCTTCTTTTTTTCTAATCATTTCTTTTGCCCTAACTTGACCTTCTCACCCTCTACTGAAGTTGAGAGAGACAAGGCTCACAAATGAGAGGAGAAGGTTGGAAGAGAACAGTAGTGGGAACAGCCCTTCCCTATGCGTTTCCAGGCCTCAGAGAGGAGCTCCGGGAAATAAATCAACACCACACCTTCTGTTCCTTTGTCTCTTTATATGTAGCTGCTCAAATTAGCTTTAAGTTCCCTGAGGGTAGGGATAAGGTCTATTTTCAAACTGTGTTCAGAATCTAGCACCTTGGTTAATCAATGTTAAATAGTAACAGTGCATTTTAATTGGCCTACTTTCAGAGTATCAGATTAAATTATTCTGCTAATTAATTGGTTGATCTCATATTTCACTTATATTGTCAGGTTATTATTTTTCCCTTTAGGGCTCAAGACACGACTGACAGTTCAAATGCTTCTTCATTAATTACCTGATCTTAGATTTTTGCATAATTTTATGATAATTATTTTGATACCTTATTTATCAAGCTCCAACACATATGAGGAACAGTTCAGAACACAGAAGCCCTTGCAAAATCTTCTCAGTAATATGTACATGGGTTCATTGCATACAATCCAGTGGAAGATGTTCTTGGCTTGACCGGGAAGAACTTTAATTAGGTTTAATTGGTCAGACATCAAACTAGTTTCACATAAGCGGYCAATGAACATTTTATAAAGTTGGATCAAGTTTTCTTTTCACCAGCCAAACATTTTCTGCTAATTGACTCGTCCTGTCTTCCCTAGCTGGTTGGGACTAAACCAATCACTATGTTGTAAAAGGAAATTAAGTATACAGGTACTTTTTTTTTTTTTTAAGAGGAAAGAAGGCAAAGGAAGTGTTTGAAAACCAGCATAGGTCAGACTAAATGAATGATGTGTGTTTTTGCCTGGAAAGAGAAGCGGTGAGATTTAAGAGCTTTAAGTAACATTGAAGAGCTACACAAGTAGAAGATGGCATGAGACAGAACCAAATCCATGGAATGGGTGTGAAGGGAAAGAAAAACTTGTACAATATCAAAAGACCCTCAACGAACTCTTAAGATACTATGAACAGTGGAGCTCTCTATGGTACAGATAACTTGTCCATTGAGGAGGTATGTGATGGTAATTACTTTTTGTCTGCTCTGTGAATTGAACCCAGGACACTGCATAACCTGCTAAGTAAATATTCTCCTACTTCATCCCTAATCCCTGTTACCTTTTAAAAATTCAACTGATGGTTACAAATGYTTATGCTACAAGATATTTTTGTAAGGAGGAGTGAACAAATTGGGAGAGTGGATGGTGGCCAAGGAGCTCGGGTTTTTTGTTTGTTTGTTTATTGAATATATTCTTCATTTACATTTCAAATGTTATACCCCTTCCTGATTTCCCGCCTCCCTGAAAACTGCCAACCTGTCCTCCCACCTCCTGCCTCCAGGAATATGCTCTTCTACCCACAACTCCCCCACCCCTGGATTTCCCCAYGCTGGGGCATCTATTGAGCCTTCACAGGACTGAGGACTTCTTCCACTGACACCCGATAAGGCACTCCTCTGTCACTTTTTTGGTGGAAACCATGTATACCCCTTGGTTGATGGCTTAGTCCCTGGAAGCCATGGGGCGTCTGGTTGGCTAAAATCGTCTTGTTCCCATGGGGGCTGCAAACCCCCCAAGAGGAGCTTAGTTCTTAGTGTGCTTGTGGTAGTTGAGGCAGTAGCAGGAATAAGGAAATGTTATGTCCCTGTGGTGTCAAGGAGGTGAGGCCAAGGAGGTGGGAGGTGGCTCTAGCCTGCCAGGGATTTATGGGGGAGGGTGGAGAGCTATGATTTCAGTTCAAATCCAGAGCAGCCTTTGGAGGGTGGTAAGTAGGAAGATGTCATCCAATTTGCATTTTTAAAAGATCACTCTGTCAGCTATGTGGAGAATGGATTAGAGAGGTGGGGAGAAGAATGGACTCTGGAATAACAGCTAAGAGACCATTATGGAGTGAGACTGATGAAGAATGTGAGTGGGTAGATTTGAAGAATGTTCTGGAAGTAAAGCTGCTGCTACACCACAAGGGAAGGCTGAAGGATCAACAGCGGGTCGTACCTAGCTCAAGGAATGGTTAAAAGAGAAACTGGCACTTTAAGTGAATGGTTGAATATAATGGTTTTGAAAGGCCCTCTCTGACTGTAATGTCATTTATTGTAAATATTGGAGGTGGCAGCTCTGGAGCCTCCATCTAGCTTCTGCTGGTAGAACCACTCTTTATATTGACTTTGGGACTAAAGTGAGGCAACATCTATGAAGGCAGAGGTGGTCTATTGCTTTTCTTCATCAGTGAAGGCTAGTGCCTATCACAACACTCAGAACATAAGCCAAGTCCAATAAAGACTTGATCAATGAAATGGCAAAAACAAACAAACAAACAAACAAACAAAACCAATCAACCCCAACCAACTAACAAACAAAAAATGTATGATGTAGAATAGAAAAAGTTAGGTGGTATGCAAAAAAAAAACAAAAACAAAAACAAAAACAAACTATTCTCACTGTAGCTTCTTCCTGTGATATAAGAATGGGACACAAAGAATAAACAGTCCTATGTGTAGGAATTACATACAGCCTAAGAGTTGAGACAGGTCAGAACACTCCATCTTTCAAACCCAAAGAAAAAAATCAGAAATGAAAGCATACTCTGATTATACAAAGCCATCTGAATAACTGTTTTTACATTAAGGATACATGTGATGCATACAACACCTGGGATAATTTGTTCCAGAATGTGCTGTGAATCTTCAGGAAATGTAAGTGAATACATAACACCTATGCTCACCAAGGAAAAGGGAAAGAGGCAGGCGGGAGCTGTTCGGGCCTAGCTTAAGAAGATACCCACAGTCTGTGACATCCTTGGGTCCTGTGTTGCTCATCGGGAGTGGTCTGTCCGGCCAACATCTCTACTTAATTGAGTGTAAATGAAAAAAACATGTTTAGCTTTTAAGAGCTTTCTTCATATACATAATGTATACAGTTATATATAATGTTCATAATTGCTTTGTAGGCTCTGGAGACCGAGCAGAGGTTTCCTACACCAGCTTTCTCTTCTCCAGACACTCTGGATCACTGCCTTTGTTTTGCCTCATCCTCAGAGTTTATTCGCCACTCTCATACTATGAGACAGAGGGGAAAACAATGACAACCAAACAGTAAACTTCACTTCCAGCAAACAGAAACGGTTGCCAAGGCAACTGAGCAAGAGAGTCCCTGCATCCAGCTATCACAGTATGAAGTGAGTTTCAGATGAGGAGATGGCTTAAGGGACAAGAAACCCCTTCAGGAAAAGGCTGACCTAATAAAAGAACCCACGGATTGCCATTCCGTCTGATGTCTTTTTTTTTTTTTTCTCAATAAAGAGAAGAGCTTGCAAAAGCCATGAAAGACAGGCAGGCTGGCAAAATAAGATGAGATTTCACAGGAGTCTGGGCAATTAATCCAACTACAGGTACATCTGAACCATTGTGCTTCTGGGTACAAGTAGAGGGGAGACTTGGGGCTTAGGAGAGACAAGAGAGGGGACAGGGCATGAAACACACTTGTGATACTGTGTACACTATAAATAGGAGGGACTGCCTTTATTTGTGCAATGCTTTTTGTCCAACCCAGCACTCACAGCACAGACATTATCAACCTAGGCTTCCAAATACCCCAGTGAGTGGAGGATCAAGGAGGGGATTATTTTACAGATGGGAAAGCTGGCACTCATAAGCAACATATGTGCCAAGGCCCCTTCAGAAGGAAACAGTACAGCCAGAAACAGGATGCAGGTAAAAATAACGATAATGAATATTACCTTTTTTTAAAAAAATTATTTCTTAACATCTCCGCTACATGTAGACATATTCCAGACGCACGCACGCGCGCGCACACACACACACACACACACACACACACTTTAAAGAGTCAAATTATTCTGTTTGCTCAAGAACAGTGAACAGGTATGCTGGGCACACAGATGCTAAAGCCCTAAGACCCTGTGACTGAGGGGATAAAGGGTGAGCCTGAAGACTGACTACATTATCAAACAGAAACACTAAGAAATCAGGAAGAGTGCTCTTGAATTTGAGTTGCTTTTTTAATGGAAGAAGTTGTAGGAGATTCATTTTTGTACCTTCCAACCATGTGGATTCTCCATCTGGGAATCTTAATCAATCAAACAAATGTTTATTGACTGCCTACCATGTTCAGATCTAGTGCTGCAAATGGATAACAAATGTTGCCTGTGGTACTCACTTGATAAGACTATGTATCCATCAGAGTGCTTCTGCAAGATGTGAAGAATGCATGCAGCACAAGATAAGGGAATGAGCAGAAAATGAAAACTAAGTCACCATAAATGCTTTGGGGGGGCAGTGTGCTCTGATTCTGTGGGTACAGTGGCTTGAAGTTGGAGCCTTGGCCCAGGTTAGTCTTCAGGCTGCTTGATAGAGATTAGGTATGTGAATAGAATGAGATGGTACTAGCCCCAGACAAACCAGCCCCAGACACTTAGCATTTTACAATATTCCAGCATTTGTGCTTCAGACATAGGACTTGGCATATGTTTGTTTCTTTTCCTGGTGCTATAATAAGAAATGCTGATAAAGGGAATAGATTCACTTTGGCTCATAGATCACACTTATAGCCYATGGTGGTGGGGAAGGTGAGGCAATGGGGACTTTAGGTATCTGGTTCAATGACATCTACACTCAAGAGTCAGGAAGTAGTGATGTTTGTTCTCAGTTCACTTTCTCCTTTTTATCCCATCTGGGACCCCACAGCTCAGAGAATGGTGCAACACGAGTCTAGATCTCATCAAGTTGACAACTGAGAACCATCACGGAACATTCTGTTGTATATGGTTCTTGATTCTTTACACTGTGTTCTTCACAAAGACCTATAACTTTATCACTATGCCTGTCCCTACGCTTTCACATGGTAGGTGAGGAATCATTCATATGTGATGAAGGAATAGACCACTGTCTTAGTTAGGATTCCATTGAGGTGAAGAGACACCATGACCAAGGCAACTCTTACAAAGGAAAACATTTAATTGGGACTGACTTACAGTTTCAGAGCTTTAGTCCATTATTGTCATGGTGAAAAGTATGTCAGCATCCAGGCAGATATGATGCTGGAGAAGCCAAGAGTTCTACATCTTGATCTGAAGTCAGCCAGGAGACTTTCTTCCACAGTGGATAGAGCTTGAGTACTGGGAGTCCTCAAAGCCTACCTCCACAGTCACTTCCTCCAACAAGGGCACACCTATTCCAACATGGCCATACTTCCTAATAGTGTCACTTTCCATGGACCAACCATATTTAATCTTGAACAATAATAACTATAAAATAGAAGCTTTCATCTTGTCTCAAATACAGCAAGAATTCACAGCTGATAATAAAACCGGCCCACTAAATCCTCACATAGCAAATATAGGAGGTCTGAGTCTTTGCTGTACCACATACTCCCCTGTTGGCCTAAGGACAAGGCCCTAACTCTGTTTGCTAGCTCATAAAATATGAATAAATTAATTATATTTATCTCAGTGGCTTTGGTAAGGATCAAATTAAATAATGCATGCAAAAACACTTTGCCAAGTATAAAGCAATGTACAAATCTCAGCTATTATTGCCATCAATAGTATAATTTAGCATATCATTAATTTATGTCATACATTACACACTTTCTTATCAAAGTACTACTGAAAAATCATAGACCAATTAGGGCTAAAATAACCTCTTAAGATGAATAAACTAAGGTAGGAGGAAAATAATTTCTCCTAAGGTCCATCTGCAAGGAGTGGAGCCACATGTCTGTTTCCTGCTTGTGCTCCCTTACAGAATAACCCCTACATGGTCCCTAGTAGATGTGTCTATGATAAAAACTATATGGTTGCCTTTCTCCTGTGCTTTTGTCCTTCTTCCACAGAACCACAATGTCCATCCTTCTTCAAAGCTCAGATCTTGGCCTGAGGGACAGCTTAGTGTCAGAGCAGCTGCTGACACGGACGAGATCTTGGTTCAATCCTTTTCACCACACACATTATAAAACTTCCTTCTACTGAGGACTGTGCCTGGGGTTTCTTCAGCATGAGGCCCACCAGATGCTCAGATTGTGCCTTTTCCACATGGACTATTCACAAACGAATTCTTTTCAGAGGTAAGCATATTGTGTGCCTATGCTAGACAGATTTCTGTCATTATCATGAAATGCTTGAGGGAATTGATTTATCAAGAGAGAAGGTTTACACTGGTTCCACAGTTTGGCCTATTCATGATTGGCCAATGACGAGAGTGATGGCAGTTAGCAATGGCAGAGGGCATACAGTGAAGCAAACTTCTAACCTCATGGCTCAAAAACAAGAGAGGAAGAGAACAGTCCTGTGTTGCAAATTTTCCTTCAAGGCCATATCCTCAATGGCAAAAGGACTAATTTCCTTGAAGATTCAGCCACCTCCCAGTAGCATCACTTTGGGATGAAGCCATCTATACTGGCTTCTAGGGGACATCCAACACCTAAACTATAGAAGTCCCTGTTTAGATTTGATTCCAAGGGAACTGTGTGGTATGTGTTTTAAGTCTTGTCTTACCATATAATTGTAAGGGATCTTACAATATAATTGATGATTAAAAAAACGGAATCTGGGTAGAATAGTCTTATAGCTTATTGAGTCCTGTTATATCTACGTAGTTCTCTCACTCTAGTCTGGTCTGTTTATTCAGTCTGAATTTGCTGTCCACTGGCTGTTTTTATTGTTTTTCTTTTACACTATGCTTGTTCATAAAGGTTTCTCTATGTCACTTACACTCAATATTTCCACACATATGAATGTATGAATGTCAGGACTCCCTCACCAAAACATAAGCTGGGAAATTCTGATAATTAGCTCATGCCTATTGCTCATAGGTAGCTGCCTGCAGTTGCTTTAGGGAAGTGGCAACAGAAATAGGCTGAAAGCAGTGATTAGTCCAACTATTACTGTCACACTGACCCATAGAGATACAGAGATGGGGGAGACAGAGAGAGACAGGGAGAAACAGACAGACAGACAGACAGACAGACAGACAGACAGACAGACACAGAGAGAAAGCAAAAGACAGAGACAAAGAGAGACAGAGAGAAGCACAGCCCTGCCTCTTTCAGAATAACACTGGTGAGGCTATATCAGCTTCCTATGATCAAGGCACACCATACCTTCCATGACAACATGACACTGAGGGAAACATGAAAGTGCATAAAGCAGCTCCCAAAGGTTGCTAGGTCACTCCCATGTCACCAGTTTCACAGTTCTGCTGCATGGCCATGAAAAATTCTCCTCATTTCTTCCTAAATTCCTCCAGAGTCTGCTTTTCTGCTGTTAGCATGTAGCATATGTTCTTTCTCTTGTGCGCTGAGTCATTAATTAAAGATTGGTTAACCAGCTATGCATACTCTCTACAACAATAAAGCCGGAAACTCACCACCACCTCTCTTCTTCAATAGCTTGCTGTTTAATGAAGGAAGTCGAGTAAGAAGAAATTGTGAAAGACAAAAGTGATGGTCAAGAAAGACGAGAAACCCAGTAAGGGGGCAGATAATCCAGGAAGGGCAGGTTACCTTGAGATAAAGTCACTTGGAGCACGGCCTGAGGCGAGTGGTTCTTTGGAGAAATAAAAGGGAGCATGGAGGTGTCTTGAGAGATACAATCTTGTGAATTATGTTACTATTTTATTCATAGTTCTTGTACTACTAGCTATATTATAGGGTTCCCAAAAGATAAACATTAAACCTTATACACTGTGTGGCCTCCTTATACCTTCAAATAGYCAAAATCTGTGTATAATGGACATTCAAATCATACCAGCTGCTGCTAGAGAGAACCCCATTTTGATGTGTTGCCRTTGTCAAACTAAAAGAAAAATAGTATCCCTCAAGCTGGATATGTCACTGGCCCACTGACTTAGGTGACAAGAAGGTGGTGCTAGTGTGCACTTCTTCAGGGATTCAATCATCCTGTTTGTCCTTGGATACTCTAGTAGAGAATTAAACCTCTCTACCCCCAACTATACTATTATTACACACTGTAGATTTGAGGAGATTGGGAGGCAGCGAAAACTGAAAGATCTGTCAACTAACAAAGTGAAGGTACCACAGACAACAGCCTCTGCTAGGCTCTCAGGAGGGTGTAGACCTAGTGGCTGGAACAAAAAATGACCTAGATGGGATCTCTCTCTCTCTCTCTCTCTCTCTCTCTCTCTCTCTCT
>BDUI01002005.1:72598-86915 GCA_002335545.1 Apodemus speciosus
TTCTTAATATAAGCCATTACAAATTCATAATCCATCTAGGAACAAGAGAAAATGGAATCGCATCTGGAAATCTGGGGATAATTGAACTGCCTCTCATAACTACAGAAAAAAGACTTAACTTTTAAGCAAATAAAAATCCATCTTCTTCAGCAAACCCTCCGATGATAGATTTGCTGTAATAATAACTAGCACTGAGCTCTTGATTTGCATGAAGAGGCATGCTGAAAGATTGATACATATTGCCCACTTTATTTAGGATATTAAAAATTCTGAATGCATGTAAAATTGATACAAGCCCAGTACTAGGAGGCTGAAGAAAGAGGATTGTAATGGATTCAAGGCAGCATGAGCTACAGAGTGAGACACTGTAGCAAATAACTAAACCCCTAAACTTCAAGAAAGGCCCTAGTCACCTGAGGTCATAGAAACAGGAAGTGACAAAGATCCAGCRGAGTTTGACTCCCAAAGGCGTCAGAATCTCTGGGCTCCAATGGTTTCTGTTCACACTTGAGATTCTCTACATGCTCGTTTGAGATAGTGTTTGAGTGTATTGCTGAAAAAATTGGTGTGTATGTTAATTCATAAGACAGTCTTTTATGTAACAAGCCCCAGAATGCAAAGCTTGAGATAAGAATAACTGGTTATTCCTCAAGAGTCTATAGGTTGCCTGGATGGCATTCTGTCAGGTCACTATTAGCTCATGCCTCTGATGAGGAGGCTAAAAAGGTCAAGAAGGCTTTACTCTGAACCCTACAGACCCCACAGACCTTCTCTGATTTTCTTTCCAGGACATCTCCTTGTAGCCCTTTTAAAAGAATAGTCTGCAATAAAGAAGAGTCATCTTGTAGTGTAGGAAAATAAATGTGGGGCTAGAATTGGCTCAGCATCTGGTTTGATACCCCAGTGTTTCTCAGCCTGTGGGACAAGACCCCTTTTGGGGTACTGAATGACCTTTTCACAGGGGTCATATAAGACCATTGGAAAACACAGATATTTACATTACAATTCATAACAGAAGTGAAATTGCAGTTAGAGGTAGCAAGAAAAGTAATTTTATAGTTGGGGGGGTTATCACAACATGGAGAACTATATTAAAAGGTCTCAGCATTGGGAAGGTTGAGAGCCGCTGTATTGGCTAAAGAAGTTATGAGGCCATCCTACAGTAAAGGATTTAAAAAGGAGACTTAGCTGGGCAGTGGTGGCTCACACCCTTAACCTCAGTACTTGGGAGGCTGAGGCAGGCTGATGTCTGAGTTCAAGGCCAGCAAGGTCTACAGAATGAGTTCCATGACTGCCAAGGCTGCATAGAGAAACTCTTTCTCAATAAACAGACAGACAGACAAACAAACAAAACAGAACAGAAACTTCACATTTTTGTGGAAGAAGTGTCAGAGAGCATGTTATCATTCATTTATCYGCCACATACCAGTCTTTTTGTGTGAGTGAGGCCATCATCCCTACTAATTCATAGAGGGTAGGGGCTGGGGTTCACAGCCTGGGAGCCACAACAGGTTTTTAGGACCATGGTTCTTAGGACTTGGCAGTAGGAAAGCCATACCTATTTTTGCTGGAAGAAAAGGTAACCTGAAATGCTCTTATCAAAACATATATACTCAGGGGATATTTTGGGTTCCCATTGTAAAATATGGTAAATATGGTAAACAACTCTTTACAACAATTGCTTTGCATAATAAATAAAGCAATGCCTCTGAATATCTTCCTGGCATCTCTGGATCTGTGCATATTAGCTTCGGAGGCTCAGCAACCTCTTTGGAACTTTATTGTCTATTTGAGTCAGAAAACCAGGAGAGGTGATACATTTGGTATTTAGACAAAACAATAGCCAAGCATTTTACTATGAATTAACAATCCAAGTGGATATATTCTACTAGAATAAGACCTCTGTTCGTATTTTTTGTTGACTACTTCGAATTAAAAACTAAAATTAGCCCAGTATTAACAATAAAATGTATCTTATCCTTCCCATTACTNCCTCTCCCGTGTCTGTCACAGGCCCATTCCAATGGATAGCCAAGCTGATGGAGCTAGCCTTGTTAAAACACTGACTTCCTCATGACAAAAGGAAGGCAGAGGGAAGGGTGGGTTATATAATAGCTTTTCAAATTTCTACTCAGAGACACCCATGTCATTTGCACTCAAAAGTAACCAGAAACAAAGCGATTTATACAGCCAAGCCTGCTATCTGTGTTCAAGCACAACCTGTCTGGTTCAAGGAGCCCCAAGTATCCTTATATGTTTAGTTGTTTAACATATGCTCAAATGTTTAATTCTACTGGTTAGGATGTGTCAAAAATGATTACTCACTTACGACAGTTTCCATTTGCAAGGCTTCTAAAATGAGAGAGAAAGGAATTCAGGCTTTGGGACCCAAAAGAGAAGTGTGGAGCACTGGGTGTTCCCAGATAGCTCTGGAGATGAGAATAAGATCACATTCAGATCAAGGAACAAAAAGTAGAGGAAAGAGATCTCTCTTAGGTGAAACTGGGGGAAACTTATGAAGGAAAGGTTTATATTAATTGTTTAACTGAGAAAGGTAAGCAAAAAAAAATAATGACAAGTAATATTTAAGTGCCCCCTAACAGTTTATAGTTGGTATTTCATTAAATACTCAGCATATACACCATTGGGAGAGATCACTTCCATTTGGAGGTAATGACATTGGTGCTTGGCTTCAATGACGCTTCCATGTTTTCTGCAAGTGTGAGAACCAGGATTGGAGGCATCTGCTCTACTTACATATATTGTTTTAGATGCTGAAAGAAGACAAGCCAGAAAGGGGCATAATTTAATACTGTTATAAAGATAGATGATTTCTAATAGTCATTCATAAGCAGTGTGAAAATTCCATATTTTATTACTTCTATACGCCTCACTTGCCTCTTCTTAAAGATAATCAGATTCATCACTCTTATCTCTGCCTGGTCTTTCACTGTCTCTCAAAGCCATACTTTGATCCATCTCTAATGTGGTCACTTTCTGGGTTATATTGTGGAAGGCAGATTTGCTTTAACTCAGTCTTTGAAGGTGTGGGCCATGGTCACTTGGTTCAGTGTTTCTGGAATTATGGTGAGGTGGAACATCATAGAAATGGGAGGGCATAGGAGAGACGTGTGTTTACCTCATGCAGAGAGCAGAGAACCTCACACCATGAAGGAAAGACAGTAGAGAACATCAGTCACAATAAGGGCCAGGGCAAGAAAGAGCCCTTGTCTTAGTTAGGGTTTCCATTGCTGAGAAGAGACACCATGACTATAGCAACTCCTATAAAGGACAACATTTAATCAGGACTGGTTTACAGGGTCAGAGCTTCAGTCGACTGTCATCCTGGCAAGAAGAATGGTAGCATCCAGGCAGACATGGCGCTGGAGAAGGAGCTAAGAGTTCTACATCTTGATCCAAAGATAGTCAGGAAAAGATTGGCATCCTCAGGCAGGTAGGAAGAACCTCTCTTTGCCAAGCCTGTTTCCTCCARCAAGGCAACACCTGCTTCAACAAGGTCACACCTTCTAATAGAGCTACTCTCTGGGCCACACATATTGCAACTACCACAGCTTTCAAGGACATGTCTTTCCAGCTCCTACGTCTAGGTTCCATTTTGCACCTCTTCCAATCTACTTAAAATTGTTATCCACCAATGTTGTAAGCCATGCACTAAGTCAAAATCAACATTATCTATTTCCATATCCCTGGAAATGAACTCACAAACATACTCAAGGGTACGTTTTAGTAATTTCCTTGGCTCACAATCAAGTTGAAAACCAAAATTAACCACAACACTGTCCATTTTAATTAAACAATGCCTTGTTCTAGTTCTGAGCGATAAGGCTCCAGCAATTCAAGGTCTAGTTATATATTAATTCTGAATTATGAGAATCTTTGCAAAACCATTTCAAAATGGAATTCCTTATACTATAGCTTATAAATTATAGATCTCCACTTTTACATCTTTCTTTTATATTTATTGCATGCCYTGGCTACTAGAATTTCATATTCTAATTAAAGGGCAGGCAAAGCAAGCTCCTTTTCCAAGATAGAAAGCTTGACAGGATAAAAGAATATATTATTTTTATGCACATTGCTTTCATTCTGATTTTAAAATGTGCACAAGACCAATTCTTGCTCTCTCTCTTTTTTCATTGGCTAGTTCCCCATTGTACTGCCACTCAGAAAACCATATTGCATATACGGGGACATCCTGATCCTGCTTTTTATTACACAACAGAATACAACTGCATGGCCAACAATTTCTATGATGCAGGAAGAGTAAAAATTAAATATGCCAAAGAAGGGGAAATATAGTTACATTCATTTTTTCTGAGAGCCTGCCACCTGTAATGCCCTATAGGTACAAAACTGGAAGTAGAAATTATAGGGAATCAAATTCAGATTTAATTTTAATACCAGTTTATAACAAAGCTATACAAATGCAAAGCTATGTAAAGGTAACATTGATTAGAGGGGAAAATCCTGGTGGGCAGCAAAATGACACTTGATGAAGGTTCCAGATGTTTTAGTATTCACATACTAGGGAGGGAGAAGGAGGACCTGCCCCAAAACTATCTTAAGAAATCACAGGACCAGGCAATNGTTTAGCATGATAAAGCAGAAGTGAGAATTTTCTCTTTAGGTGTTTAAAGTTTGAAGTGATTAAGATTGACTTCTGAGCTATGGTCTATATGTTGTATGTGGTTGGCTTAGGTAGTATTCTAAAAACTCATGTGGCAAAGATGCCCATCTCACAGACTGGAAAGWGCAAGGAGCAGGCATGTGTGGATATGGAAGTGATTATACTACTGTATTCCATTTCCCAGTCATTTGCTCTGAAATTAAAGCAGCTTACCCTGAAAGAGTAGCGCCAATCATGTGGATAGATGCTGTGTTCATTTATTCACTTGCTCTTTGGAAAAACTAGGAATAGAATAAAGATGATCAATATTTTTTATATACCAGAAAATCGTCATAGACTRCAACATAGGACTGAATTACGATCAGAGCCTTGGGATTTATAATGTATCAGGGACTAGAGCCRCAATTTTCTGTATCTTCAGCTACTACTGARGTCATGTGGGTTCATGTGAGTTGTGCACATAGGTGTATTTTAAGGCAATCTATTCCCTAACATGGGAAAGTGTTTGGTACTTTAATTATAACTTGTTGGGGAAAACTATCTATTTACCTGTCTGTTGATCAAATTTTCTAAATTATGGCAGAGGAAAAATATGGATACCAACTGTACTTAAAAAAGAAATAACAATAATTTACTGATGCAAGAAAATTATAGAGTATACACAGTAAGTTATAGCAGATAGTACTTTGGTAAACCATGAGCATAACAGTTATATGATTACTCTAGAACATATATTTCTGACCATTCACTGTAAAACAAGCAAAACAATCCTAGTACTTTGATTCCTAGAAAACACTAAATAAGTTGCTATTAGCAAAACATTTCTTTACCTATAAAAAGTGATTAATAATGACTAATCATTTATGACTTAAAGGACAATTTAAACTGTAATCTGTAACAGAAGCCTAGATATCACTGTTGATTCGATGATACACCTGAGATGCAAAACAAATAGTGGATACATTTTCACAGAACAAATTCTTAACAACCACAAAGTGTTTCTATGTCAGCTGAAAAAATTAAGCCAGAAACTTTAGTCTATTTTTTTTGTCTTTGATTTCCCCATAGATCAGTGCAAAATGTCAGTAGAAACTCAATGTGTCAACGTGAAGGAAGGACAAAGAAGAAGAAGGAAAACTGAAGTAAAGCTATTGGTGTAGGGCCACACAGATCACTGAAGCCAGAAGTCACACATCAACTGTGAGAGTCAGGTTCCAAGTCACCAGGCAGAAACTATGCRAGAGACACACATATTTCCCAAGTCAGGAACTGAAGCCAAGTAGAGGTGTAGTGTCACAGTACCCGGAGGGAATCTCCAGGAACACAGAGCCTGTTTCCTGCCCTCCAGCAACAGAAGTTTGTAGGAGACCAGGCCTTTCCAATGTGACCTGACTAGGAGACAGTGCATACTGACTGGGATAATAATCTCCAGTTCCCTAGAAGTCATGTCATGACGTACAAGAGCAAAGAGTCAGTGGACATAGCCCAGGTGATATTTTCTGTGTTTTCCTTGTTTCAGTGCAGCAGAGAACCAATAACTCAAATTGCTGTATGTGGTAAACATCAACAGCAGGCCTTGTGTTGGAAGTCCTCTTGATTTACTTCTAGTTAGTGGTGTACAAGACTGAGATCCTGTTCTCTGTTTATTAAACTAGACCGTGGYTCTGTTCAACCCCTGGTGCAGTTCAGCGGAGAGATGCGGCAAATGAAAGGGGAAGAGAGGTTTAACAGTTTATAATTTCGAAGTAGTCCAAACTCACCCTCAYGTCCCATGGGAACACATTTGCCTTTCTTGGCCGTGTCTTGATTTCCACTCCTCCTGTTACTCAGGCAGAGGATGGATCACTACACTGGGAGGCTGAAGGCACATTAAACCAATTCTCTCCTCAGCTCCTGAGAACACGTTTCCAGCTCCAGTCTGGGGTTTCCACTTATCACCAAATAGAGCTCCCAACATTTCCTGGTGGCGATTGTATTAATCTGCCAGTTTTCTCCAACGGGAAGCCTTTTCCTGATATTATCTAAATGTTCCTCTACCTAACTCCATCCCACTGTTAACTCCCATGGTTATCTCTTTGAGTACTGCAGAACAGCATCAGCTCCTTTGTCTGCCTCCTATTTTTAGACCCGATTTGTTAAATCCATAAAGCCAATGGCTTAAATTTAGCTCCGCTTGAGTTCCCCCATTAGTCACTTGGTGTGTCACTCCCTTAGTCACTTTTGTTGCTTGGTTGGTTTTCAGTTTCGTGATGCTTGGCCTGAAGAATGAAAACAGAATTTCAAGGACAGCTCATAAGGGTGGAGTCCATTATTGTAGCCTACAGACGAAATGGCCCTACCCATTGCTTAGATGTAYACTTAGAAATTAGTCTTAAGTTTTTTATTCTTTTTMAAGCCATATTCCTTCCATCTTACATTAGTTTCAAACTCCTACAATGCTTTGCCACTTTCAGACTTCAGCACCACCTCTGGAACGGTTGGAGCTACGAATGTACTTGATAAACAAATGAAAAAGTTAATGGTTCAAACATTGCTAGTGAAGTTATTTGTAAATTATTTGTATAGAATTATAAAATTCTTTAATTTTCTACTACTTAAAAAACCTCTTAGTATAAATTATAAGCATATAATAAAGTGATGTTGGATGGATAGGGAGATAAATAGATTAAGTGACTGATTTATTAGCTGGTTTAGATTTGCCAGCATATAATCTTGTCCCATAGGATTTCTGACTTAGGAAGTAGTGTGAGAGATCTGATAGCTGTTTATACTTTCTGTGCGAAGATGCTGTCATACAATGCCATGGGTACCCCCCGGGTAGTCCCCCACTTATCTCTGTAAGGATAGCTACTGTTTAAAAGACCTTATCTTTATATTTGTTTCAAGTTTTGAACATTTGGCGCTTTCTGGGAATCCACCAGGTTGGTTCTGATGAGTCTCACATAAATGCTATCATCCAAGAGAGTGGGAAGTGATCCTCTTGTACTTACTAGACTCGTTATAGATCAATAACCAGCATCCATTGGAGATTCTTGCTGTGATCTCACAGAACTTTCATTTCTGTATTTGCTATTTTATGTATTTGGGTTTTACAGGGAATTGTGGAGTTGGTCACTTGGTGGCGCTGTAGCTAGTAGCTTGATTTTCTTTTATATTTTTCCACCGCCTTCTTAGCTTTTGTTTTTAAATGGCAGTTGCATGAAATATGCTCACATCTTAAAACTCTGCTGCAGGAAAAATGATTTAATGGCTCCTGACTTCTGGATTAATTTTGAGCAGTAGAAACATTGTAAAACAGATTCTTGCTAATAATGATCATTATCGTGATGGCTTGGGGCATAATCATTTACCAACATTAGTGGAGTGATTAAAATCCATCTTGAGTTTAATTTGAAAAGATTTAGTTCCTTTGCAATAAATGGCTAATGATATTAGCCTCATCTGCGTGGGGCCCAAATTCATCACTCTAGGACTTTGAGCTTTCATACTAGATTTCTGTCTACTCTTGCTAGCATATGCCATTCATGCCTAATGTTTACCAAGTATGTGGCATTTCCTATATTATTGCCGAATGGGGCCATATGGCATACAACGTACAAGCAGTTATAACCTGCTATTCCATAATTTATTATTTCATAAAGTAAGCACCCTTAATGGATGTTAAAATTAATAGCCATGGTCAGTCAAAGCTGAAGGGAAAGGGAAGCACTGTGGCCTTATGACTCTTTTCTTTCCTTTCTTATTATCTTATCAAGTCTAGATATATTTAGAATGATCAGATTTCAGTTCATATAGGGCATTATCATTAACTTTGTAATAATGCCCTTTAAATGCATCTGATCTTAGAAATGATTTCTAAAATCTTCTCATCTAATAAAAAAAAACTGCTTTAAAATTTTATCTGCAGAGAAACTGCCTTTCACATTTAAATTTGCCTCCTTCCTAATGTTTTGTTGAATTATGAAAACTGTTGAAGTAAACAGTGCTCTACCAAGAAGATAATTCATCAATCCACTGATTTTTCTTCTAAAACTTAAGAAAGTTAAAAGGGGAAGATGAACGTAGAAAACTTTGAAACCATGAAAGGAAGAAAAGCAAATGTATCATTAATAGACATTACTTCATTTCCAGAAATTTCTTTTGAAAAGAAACAAGAAAGTAAGCACTTCCCACTGAGTAGGGGCTAGCCCACCTTGGGTTCACTGGTGTGATCTGCGGGCTTCAAGGTTACAYATAAGCTGTTTCCTCCTCAAAACAAGCCAGTGTTCATATTACCACTTTGCAGAGGTAAGAGACTCCTGGTTAGGAGTGAAGAGACTTCGGGTTGTTCAGAGACTGGTAAAAGGCCTGTCAATCAGTTGGCACAGGCCACTATGGAAAATAAATTCACATTTTCTAGTAAGCTTCTCCCAACTGCTTAAAACAGTCAGTTTTCCAAAAATCCTAGGGTGGAATAAGACAGCCTGTATGGATAAGCAAAGGATAAAAAGAAATTCTAAGAATGTCAGATAATTTAAAACTCACATGCAAAATTTGCAGTGAAATTAAGTGAAAATTACAAACTTTTGGTCAATTTCTAAACATCAGTAATTCCACTGAGTTGAAGCTACCCCATTCTTCCTCCCTTTCTCCCTTTCCTTACTCATTTAAAACTACACACAATAGGCGCTCCACACAAGAGACAAGGATTTAGGTGAGCAAGAGAGAATCTTCTGATGTCTCATACTTTGGCTGTTTCTACACCAGCGTGTACCAATACAACTCTAAATAGAGTTGGCTTTTAGTTGACAGGAAAGTCTACACAAGGATTTAGCATATAATATTGAATAGAAACAACTGTAAGGGTAAGGAGACAGATTCAGAAAAATAAAATTCCTTATTCTAACCTCACAGCAGTGCAAACAGAAAGTGAATCCACCATGTTGGGAGTTCACACTATTTTACGATTTTGCTCTTCAAAGACTTTGACAATCTTTGGTGTACATCCAGAGTAACACTTTCAATTCCCCAAGTTTGTATATAGTAAGTACACACTAAGGTAGAAAAGACAACAGGTTATAATAGTGATGCACATTTATATTAATATCCATTGAGATGTGAATGACCCAACTACACTGTTATACAACTTAAAGGCAGGAACGTTATACTCCCTGGGTGTTACACAGTTTCAGTAAGGACTTTACTGAACTAATTATTGGAAAATATTTCTCTTTTCAAGCAAAGATAAGAAAGAAGATATATCTTTCTATGGTGACTATGAATTTATCCTGTAGCGACAATTTTGGAGTTCTTAATACATACAGGTTATGCTTTTGGTTATTACTGCTATTATTTGGAAGCTCCTAGCTGTAGTTATTTAGTAGCATCTAATCAGTGAACGTTTACAAGTTCTATTCCAAGTTTTGTAAAACATGTTTGTTCATTATTAAAATGATATAACAATTATTTTAGTATTTTAAAATTTTGAAGATATGAAAATAATTTCTGTTAGTTACATTAAATAATTCCAATGCTTGGGAGATTGAGTGAGGTGGATGAAGAACTTTAGGTCATCCTGGGCCCCATAGTGAAATGCTACCTTTAATTAGAAGGTATGAATGTGAAATCCAGAATGTAGCGAATAGAGAGAACCAGGACACAGGACAGTATTGAGTGCCTGGTCCACGAAAGCTTGAGTATAATGAATGGTCTAACTACTTATCTGCTTAATTTCCTGCTAAGCCAGACATGATCACATCAATTTCCTTTATGAGCAAACGTTACACAATTACAACATTGAGGGGGAGAAAAGTAATTTTGAACTCCAAACAACAGGACCATGAATTAATCGAGTCAATACAACTAGAAGGAACAACTTCTACCCTAGTTGGAAAGTTCAGTTGGAAAGAATGAATGTAGCACTTGCCACACTGTGCAAGAGGCCTTGCCAATTAAAAAGGAAAGAAAATTAAATCACTTTTTCAATGAACCTCATTTTGAAACTTGCCATTRTTGTTTGTATGTATTTGTTCTGAGAAGGAATTCTACTACCCAAGAAGAGAATGTGAGTTTTGATCTTTCAAGTGTTCAGAAACAAAAGGGTTGACTCTCAGCAGCAAATAAATATAAAAGTTGTCCTTATGTCCCAAAGACTCCCATAGCCAGGGGAAACAATGAGATGAACTGCTGAGTTCCTTCATTCATTTTCTTTCAACAGCCCATTGCCTTTCCTGATTGCTTCTCTGCATCTCTAGAGAAATTACAGTTCAAATTTGCCTGGATCTGAATGGCACATAAGTGGTTTCACGTGCCRTCCCCTGTGATTTGCTTCCCTCCCTCCCAATAACATCTCTAATGTGCCTCTGCATGGACTTGTGCCCTGTGAGTCATCTCTGCACCAAGACACGGGTCTATCTGGTGAAAMGCATGCATCTACTGCGTGACTGGTGGACATCTGCATCRTATYCAGCACGTGGGTGGTGAGAGCAAAATTCCYCTCACCTTGTACATGTCTCCAGCTGCACATTTGCTGCAGCTTCTCCAGAATCTCTTCCTAGGAGTGAATCTGCTGACCCAGAGGGTATTTCTTYCATAGCCACTCGACAATTACAYAGCCTCAAGCAGTGGATGAGAGAGTGGCAGTTCATCTTTGCCAACACTTCATAGTTCCCAACCTCTAAAAGTCTTGCCAAAAACTGAAGAACAAAAATGGTATTTAATTGTGGCTTAAATTGCAAGTTTTTGATCTCCAGTAAAGCTACTTTGCTCCCCTCTGCCCCATGCCAGCCCCTCCACACACCCATACTTTCCTGTTGCTCATTTGTCTTTTCTCTTGATTTAAAGATTCTTCATCAGATATGCTGGATTCTAACCCTCTGTTCCATAGTTGTATCTTTTGCCACTATGCTACTGTATCTCTCCCTTTTGTGGCATATGTTATGAATGAGCACATTTTGGCTTTGCATTTCCTTCTCCTTTGTGGTACTAGGGAGCCAACCCAGGCTGTCATGCGAGCCAGGCAAGGCTTCACTACTGAACTTCTGTCTCATGAGACATTTATCAATTTATTGTATCCACCACTCCTTTGTGATATGTGCTATTTCTTTCTTGTCTTAAAATAATTCTCTTTATCTGAAAGACTACAAGATTATCTTTATCTTAAGATTGAATTTTCACCTTTAAGGCTTTAATCCATTTGGAGTTGACTTTTATGTATGATGCAAGAATTAAATCTTTTTTTTTTTTTAACTTTATCAGGGTAATAGTCCTTTTTCTTTTTTTACAATGCACCTTCTTGATATTCTGAGCTCAACTATGGGAGATATATTAGAATAAATATTTCAATGGTARGCARATTGAAGAGAGGGGACTCCTATAAAAGAAACAGTGTCTTTGTTGAATAATTCGCCCTCTCCCTATTATTTTGCAATGGCAGCTTGACCGTGGGGCAGTCTTACTCATATTGCTTCTGAATATTGTACAMTGTGGCATTATTTACTTGTTATAATTGAGTATGTGTTTATACCAGGTAGCATCTCATACTTTGAGAAAACAGCAGTGAATAAGAAGTCTCTTTTTTGTGTGTGCAGTTTACCCCGTAGACACATACGTGATCTAAAGGACTGTTAAATTGCTATGAAGAAAGTAAGGTAGAGAGAAGAAACGGGTACAGAGATGGGAGCTGAGGGAGCAGACCCTGCTGCCTGATGGGGTGGCTCCTCATTGGTCAGTGCCATCTCACAGGAGACACAAAGGAGCTGAACTCACAGAGTATAGGTTCCATGAACGGCCATTTTCTTCCTGCCACCAGCCTGGTGTTCTTCCCTGTGTGATCACTGTGGTCTAAATTTCTACAACTTTATGCAATAAACCCAACATATAGACCGAGTCTTTTACAGGTGCCCCCTTCAACTGACCATTATGTGTCCRTTTTCTTTCTTTCTTAAACTTCAGAATCTACGTATCGAACTCCAAATCAAATCCAAACAAACAACRACAGAYGCTTGAGCTATGGTTTTGCAATGTATTCATGGTTTAGTCTGAGGACAACTGACAGCTTTATATCACCAAGSCTTCCTGATCCAATAATGAATACACAGYACATCTTTCCATTTATTTAACCCATCTTTAATGACCCTCAATCCTGCCTTTAGTTCCAGCCTTATTTATCTTGCCACTCCCTGGTGCCAGCGTACTCCTGCTGTCCTTAATGACTTTCATGTCTCAAAGTCATCATGCCTTTTGTGCTCCTCCACCTTTGTACAGACTGTTCTGTGCTTCTGGGAACACCCTCTGCTCTGTCCCCCCTTCCCATSACTAACTCGGACTTACTGTTCCTCACTGGGTTAAGCCTTTTCTTTAGAAAAACTTTACTAAAACAGTGTCCATTTTCTTTGTCCCAATGACCCCCCAATCTAGTCATTGCTCTAGTCTGGTGAAATAGCTTATCAACTTATATGCCAGCAATAATCTAGAAGCTTCAGGAGAGGAACTATATTCTATATCAGGGTCCTATGACTTCCAGTTGATGCTTATTAGATGAGCGTTGACATCTGTGCATTTTTATGCAGCTTGAGGATCACTGTGATGACATTTACCCCCAGAGACCAGAAGAGCACTGGCCTCTGAGATGTTGGTGTTTGTGGATGTTTCCTCCCTCAGAGGTAGTTTCCTATACAGCTCCGAAACTTTACCACTCTTTAGAACATTTTGTATTTGCTTCCAACTTCTATTCAAATTACTAAAGACCATCCCAGCTTATGCTTAGAAATTGAAGGGCTGAAATAAGTGCTTACATTCAAAGATGACTGTGCTTCTGGAGCTATTTTGTCTGAGACTAGAACCTATTTCAGGCAGGATGCTTTAGACAGTAGCCTGCTCCTGCATTCAGGAAACCTTCCCAGGCTGCTCCTGCTATTGGAGACTTTGGTGCTGATGAAGAGACAATGTCCTGAGTTTAAAATGGGTGCATAACAGGATGACTATGGACTAATAGCATTCTTCTATGGGGTCATGTGATTAGATCTGAGGCTTCATTTGCTGGCATTTCTGACTAATGAAAGAACAAAGTGCTTTTTTCTAAAAGGTACATGAACAWCAGCAGTCATTTGTCTTTGCCATGTGTTAGTGGAATTTGTGGCTTCTCTGTCTCGGAAGTGACCAGARGCTGAGGTCTCAGGGCTTCCTTGGGGTCATTGGGTGGGCATGCTTTTTTCCCAGTAAAAGGTTGCAACTTGAACCTTTCTTCTCTGCTCACTGAGAATGGAAGCTGGTGGAGCTGTTGTCAGTAGTCACATCTCTACCATATTCACTTTGGTGGTTAACATCTCAGATTATCAAAGGGAGCACTGTAAGAATTGAGAGTCAAGATCATTCAGTGTRTAGTGTAGACAGACTGGACAGTCCCAAAGACCAGACTTCATAACCCATGAAGGTTAACTCCAGTGCCGAGAAACACTCAACTTGAGAAGGAATTGAATACAAAAACAAAGATAAATGAACAYATTCTATTTAATCATGTGTTACAGCAGATAAAATTATCTGAGAACCAATTGTTCTTAAGRACCAGGAAAGAAACCAAACTGGTAAGATCTAGTTCTTCTAATGCTTGAACATGTGTTCTGCTTCTCCTTAAGGTAGCACTAGCACTCAGTCTACAGACTTAAAACATAACAAAGCAAAACAAACAAA
>BDUI01002006.1:7554-23283 GCA_002335545.1 Apodemus speciosus
AATGAGCTCTTACCATCAGAGAGATTCCTGTTCATCACAGATTCAAGGTTCATAATACCAACTCAGTCTTCACAGAAGTGTGTCTCAAGCTCTGTCTAAAGTGCTATACCACTGACATTCAGATATAATGATCTGATAGAAATGAAAAAATTCACATTTAAATTTAAAATGCACAGAAAAGGAAACTTTAGCATTACTTGATTATTTCAAACCTCATGCTTCTACTTGACTCCTACCTCACTTATGTACTTACGAAGCTTTGCAATCTATTAGAGTGTTCTAACAAAAAAAAAAACTTTTAATCTTTGCTGATGTCAAAAARGCTTACTCTGTTCATCACAACATCTGTAGCTTCCTGCTATTTCTGCAGCAAATCTCAGAAATAATCATTTTGGCTTCCGTTGTCCAGTCTTTTTAGATAAGCCTGCTAATTAGGTAAACATCATGACTCTTCAACCTACATTTAAATTGTATGATCTATTTCAGTTTGAGTCTATCATTTAAAGAAGTATATTTGTGGACAATAGTAAAAAAACATGTTTAAGTAGAAAATTGCTAGAGATTTTAACAAAATAATAACTGTATCCTAAATTTCCATTCAAATATTTGACATGTATTTTATGATACTTCATACATGTTTAAATTTAAACAACAATTTATGTTTTGCTACTAGCATGAGAGCTATCTCATGATAGATAGACCTCAATCGTTCAATATATTATATMTATTAGTTGAGTTGTCAGGGCCATGAATRAAAAATTCAATACTTGTCACTAAATATACCATTCCAAAAGCTTTGGAAAACAGTAAATTTGGGAATTGTACTTTTTTTCACCTTAAGTTTATACTTGCTCTACTTGTCCCCTCCTGTATTCCCATTTCACAAAGAGAATAAAAAATATAATTCCATCTTTTTCCCTTTTCTCTATACCTCCATATTACTAATACATATCTAGCTTCAATTATTAAAAATCCAGATTAATCTTTAATCTATTTCAAAGTCATACATTAATTGACTACATGGAAACAATTAAGCTTGTGTGGTTCAATTTATGTGGTGACTCAGAGACTATGGTATCAAAACCACAGATTTGTATTGGTAGCAGAGATGACTTAAGTGCATTTGACACAATATAAAGAGTACAGCTCATGTTTCTGGGCACCGTGTATCTGCGTGCACATGAGCACATGATTCCAAAATCATTTCTCTAAAGTATTTTATGGAGTAAGAAAAAATAACATTGCTCTCTACATGCTTSTACTGTTAACATCCTACATTGAGCATGTTGTGCCAAGTGGTATGAGGTAAATCATAGGGTTTGGGGAAATCCAGCAGGAGAAGAGAATATAGAGAAGTAGTAAATATGGTGGTGAGATGACTAATAGTCATTGAATATCATTGAATGTATAAATATATGTCAGAGTTATACCACTCAACCAAACATAGACATGTTTGAAAGACAGTGCACCCTTGGACTCTGATATTCTCAAAGGGAAAGAAAAAAGATCTTGGAACCTAAAAGATTTGGAGATATTTGAATATGTTTCTATGTTTGCAATACATGATAGTTTTTTTTTTTTACCAACAGTTAACCAAAATAATGATTCTATGACATGGCATTCGCCTCATCCACAGACATTGACTAATGCCTTTACTGTACAATATAAAACACTGCAATCAGCCTATAAAAGGCTTAGACACACATTCTTTATTAAAGCAGGTGACTGTCCTTTAACATTGCTTCATATCTATCCAATTTCAATAATGCTGTCACTCACTGTCTTATGAAGGTTTGGAGAAGATATGAGATGCCTGAGTCTGATTCATCATTTATAATATACCAGAGAAATGGAGACTGTTTTAACTGCCATAAGGAACAAGGAAACAAGTTTGGATTCCAAGATGGCTTCCAGTACATGCTCAGAGGACCATTACATGAAATCCTTGAGAATTCTTCCCTTAGTTTTGTAAGGGGACACTGTCTATAATTTATTGGAGAGTAGGCATGAGGAAAAAGAGCTTCTGATTATTCAAGAAAGTGTTTACTATATAAAACTTTCATGAATATATGAAATCTAAAATATCACTTAAATTTCATAATATATTTTGACATCTCTACACAATATTACAAGCAATTTAAATTACTTCTTACCAAAAGTGACCTGCTTAGAAGGTAGAGAAAGAATTTTCCTCTTTATTTTTCATTGTCTTTCTAAGGAACAAAGTATCATTTATACCCAGTACACATATCTTCATTGTGTACTTTAGGCTTATATTAAAGGATTAGAACTCAATATAAGAAAATATATTCCAAATATATTTATAGACAACAGTGATTTTTCCCAACATAAATTAAAAGCCCTTAAATAAATATAGGCACTTCTGTGTATAAACTTGTATGTATCGAACTAGAAAATATTGACTTGGCTTTCAGTTGTTGGATTTAAACAACTACTCAGAATATAGCTTCACTATAATTCTGTTGGTAGTTTCATTCATCTATTATATATTGGAGCTGCATTTTCCAACACAAACCATGATTTAGCAGTAAGAATCTAGGGAATAAATTTTCTTATTGTTTAGAGTTGTTGAAATTTAAAATAATATTAGTAGTTTAAAAATATTTCTAGCGGAGCGCTGTGGCGCACGGCTATAATCCCAGCACTTGGGAGCAGAGGCAGGCGGATTTCTGAGTTCGAGGCCAGCCTGGTCTACAGAGCGAGTTCCAGGACAGCCAGGGCTACACAGAGAAACCCTGTCTCAAAAAAAAATAAACCAAAAAAATATTTCTACAGTTTTATAATAGGCTTAGTCATTGATCATAAAGGATTCAAGTTTATAATTCAACATTATTTTTTTCAAGTGATTACAATGTGAATAGCAAAATGATGTTTTCCAAGGATATGGTAAGAATGAAAATACAAGTGTCTTTCCCCTTGACCATGAATTCACAGCACTAAAATGATGAGCCTGTATTTATGGTGGCACCTACTTTGTAATTATGATTCAAATACTTCCAAAGCTCTCCCTCAAAAACTGGTGTGATAGTTTTTAAAAATCAATATAATATATAAGAGGAAAGTATATTATATATTAAATATATATTAAAGCATAAAGATCAATCCAGAAAACAGAAAATTATTAATTATACCATTCTTCCACTCTACAACAAAATTCTGTTTGATGTAAACTTTTTGAGCATCAAGCCGGGCAGCTTTAAAACATATCTTTTTATGTACTTTATGATCAGGCACACAGTTTCTCAAACACTCTTGATTGCTACACAGCTCTTTACTAATAAAGGGACTAATGTTTGTGCAGATGCCTGCATCTACAGTACTCTATTGCACCAGAAGCAGTATATAGAAACTAATAATAGTTCAGAACATGTTGAATAGTTGGAAAGGCATTTATTTGAGAACAGCAACAACAATTTCTTTTTATGCATTTAAATGTTTGTTTTAGAACACATTAAAGGAGAATCAGAAATAGATGGTGTTTTCTTCTCTGTTCCTCCCTCTCCCTTTCCTTCCCCTCCTACTTACTTTCCTTCCACCCTACCCTTTCCTACCCTTTTTCCCTCTTTCATAGAAAAAAAATGCTTTCCTATTAAAACATATGGTAGAATACAATCTGATGTAACAAACTAGAAGTACAAATTGGGTATTGTTTATGCCTGTAATCCCAAGGAGGCAAGAACAAAAATAATTTGGAGCATTTTAGTGTAGAGAATGCAACACTGGTTCAGGTGAGAAAAAGCAATTTAAACATGCAGGCAAAACTACATCCACCATTTTTACCCAATATACTGTTATTATCTAATGATATTAAAGATTTCTAATATCTAAATATATTTTCAGGAGACAGATTTCTCTATATAGTTACATTTGTTTATATTTTTCATGACAAAATTCAATTGCTATGATGGAACCTATGGATCATAAAAACTGGGTTATTTGCTATGTGATATTTTAAGAGAAAAATTTTGGCTCGAGCAGCTCCACCTTAGAAATTGAGATGATCATGTATGGATGTTAACGTCTGCCCACTCCTTCCTGTCACTAACTCTAAGGACTTGGGSTTCTCAGCAGCATGGGCTTGTTTTTCATATTATTGCTGAGAAAAAGATACAGGTGTGATGATTTGTTAGGTTGAATTACCATACTACTCCTATCTAGACATTTGTTCGGGGGCTGTAGTGAAAAGGAAATCTTAGCTACTATGGAGATTGTTAAATCCATATGATCACCTAAGGATCATATATGAGACTACACTGTTCTCTTGCCATTTACTTTACTCATTGTAGAACCTTATAATTCCTGATTCAATGTGGGAATTTGAGCTTCACAGGAAATATGTTGGTCCTTCAGAGTGCACTCTTCACTCACTACAAACAAAGAATCATTAARGAACTGTCACAGTCTACAGAAGCAGCTAGTGATACAGGTTTTCATTTACTTGTTCTATTTGCTCTGTTTTGTTTAGCTTTTGGAAATTCACAACATTGCCTAGGCTGGTCTTCTGTTCATGGTCTTATCTAACGTCTTCCATACTTGGAATTACAAATCTGTGCTACTATTTTGTACCTTTTAGTTTACATGGTTTTAAGGCTCTATAAACAAGCCCACGTTCATTACGTTTTTCCTTTACTAAACTCTATCTATAAAATTGAGATAATTTATTATATAATATTGGGACTATCYTCATAAAGATCATAGTAATATTTCTTACCAGCACAGATTGAACTTGCTTATTCAGGTTTGATGAAGTTTTAAAAAAGTAAAATCAAATCCACATATTTTCATCTGAACAAAAATAAATACCAGCTGTAGAATACTTGAACAGTAACATAGAACTATTAAAGTTCTAATTGGAGAAAAAATCACCTATTTGAACGAATTTATATTCCTTTGATTGGCTTAAATATTGTGTTTTTATATTTGCTTACCTTATATTCAGTATATCACTGTGAAGATGAATTTTCCAATAATATATATGTATGTATATATTCAATTAAAATTACTTGCATAGAAGATATCATCCTGGAGTATTTTAAATTCTGTGGTTAGAAGTGTTCCTTATTCTTATATATAAACATGATAATTTGACTAGCCTTCAAAAGTTCTCTTTCTCTTGATTAGACTATCTACAAATATACTTTTAACAAAATATCAAACTTAATTTGTCATTGGGACAAAGTGTATAAATTTAATATCATTAAATCTTTTAATATTTTATTAATTTTGAAAATTATTCATACTCATAATTCAGAGTCTCTATTTTTATGAACTTTATTTACTAGTGAATTTTTTAATGAATTATATTAGTGAATAAATACTAAGTGAAAAGTTTGTGATCAAATAATTAAGAGCAGTTATGAATCTAACAATTAGGTAATTGAGTAGAAAAAACACCTACTTCAATTAGGAAAGATAATTAGTTACATTCATAATTATGTATACTCCTAATATATTCATCCTCCTAAGGGATTACTGGAAGAACAAATATGATTTTAATAATGGAAAAGAGGATGTATGAGAAATTTGGCTTAAACGTGAAATATAAACTTACATAAGGAGGTAAACTTGAATACTCCCAATGTTGAAATCAGCTTATAGGAGGCTCTTACTCAGATTTAGACATCGATAATACAGATCTACAAAAGCAGGTAGAAGACTGTCTTGCTGTGTGGAGACCGTTAGAAAGCTAGCTTCAGTGTGCCAACTGAGTTGAGTGAGTGAGATTATTCTGGTATACTMTACCTATCATGGACACTTATTCTTAGTGGTCACCTGCCAGGGTGAGAGCTACTGAATGCAGCTGAATTTATATCCTCCAATATCTACCAGGTTTTTGAAAATATGTTTTTTGCTGCTTCTCCTAGTCCAGTGTTGCTCATCATGATGCAAATGTAGGTATTATTATCTGCACTGGTTCCTTCCACTAGGAGGTGATTTGTGATATAAAAGTAAATTTTCTAATAGCACATCCTTTTGCTATCAAATACTGCAAGTCATATGATATTTTATGTGGCTAAAGCAATGTGTATATCACTCAGGAAGCTTCTTGAAGCCCATATGCTATAACCACCATATTAGAATTTATTAACTCATACACATTATAAAAGTGGGGAAATTGTTTTATTAACTAATTTTTTAATTTACACTTTAGTACCACATTCATCATGAAATACCACCATGTGTTCTTTCCATAAAATTGCCTTTGATATCATGTTTTCTAGATCATTCATGTAGCTGTCTCTTAGCTGTTCTGTCTCTGTCATCCTCTGACTAGTTGTCCAAAGAAGATACACCACGTATTTTTTGTCACATTTAATCTTGTTAATAGCCTTTATACATCTGCAAGAAAAAAAAATTCATTTCATGTGGATGTCTTCCCAAGACACAACTACAGCCACATAAAGATCAGAGCAATTTAATTTTGCCAATATAAACCAAACTGGGGCACATCTTRACAAAATACCTTGTTATGGAAATTTTCCAGGAGGAGAAAATCTCCTTAGCAAAACTAAATTAGTTTTCTCTGTTAGATATTTTCAGAATTTAGAAAAACTGTAAATGTAACTTGTATTCTCCTGATATAATTGTTATCTCAGATGCATATTGCCTCTATCTGCTAACCTAGGTCTAGTTCTGGAAGCTTCTGGGCTCCAAAAAAATCTAATCTCAGCCCAGAATGTTTTCAGACTCAGACTTTTCATTGAATAAGCTCACTGTTCCCTAATTCTTTCTGAACTCTGGCTGGCTGATTCCAATAAGCTGTTCCACCTCACCCTCCTCTCCAAGCTGACTGATTCAGTCTCAGTTCCCTTGAGGCCTCTTCTGATTGGCTGTCCTTGTCTTCCAACTACCTCTGGCAATCTGTTCTCATCTTCCGGCTCCTTCTATTCTCTGTCTCCTCTCTCTTCACCTGTGTCTAGCTTCTTCTCTGTACAACTGTCCCAGTAAAACCACCTCTTTCTGCATTCCCTGCTCTTTTTWTCCTATTAGATATTTTCTTTACTTTTCAAATGTTATCCCCTTTCCTGCTTTCCCCTCTGAAAAGCCCTATCCCATTCCCCCTCCCCTGCTCACTAACACACCCACTCCTGCTTCCCTGTCCTGGCCTTCCCCTACACTGGGGCATCAAGCCTTCTTAGGACCAAGGACATCTCCTCCATTTGATGATCAACAATGCCATCCTCTGCTGCATGTGCATCTGGAGCCGTGGTTCCCTCCATGTGTACTGTTTGGTCGGTCATTTAGTCCCTGGGACCTCGGGGGTACTGGTTGGTTCATATTGTTGTTCCTCCTACAGGGCTTCAAACCCCTTCAGCTCCTTGGGTCCTTTCTCAAGCTCCCTCATTGGGGACCTTGTGCTCAGTCCAATGGTTGGCTGAGAGCATCCACCTCTGTATTTGTCAGGTACTGGAATAGCCTCACAGGAGACAGTTATATCAGGCTCCTGTCAGCAAGCACTTGTTGCATTGCCTGTTCTCATAGCCTTGCTTTTTTCTATCTTCTCATGAGAGTTGGGCATATCCTAATCTGTCAAATTTTCCTCTGATTTATCACTTTGTCCCTGCCACTCAACTAGACATCTCCTTCAAACTCCCATTCTTCCTTCTACAAGGTAGCTTTGCCCTCATTGTTTGGGATTAAAGATGTGTTTCAAGAGTATGTTGTATTCCAGACAGAAGGATTAAAGGTGTGTGTGAAGGACTGAGGTACATCACAATTACMAACAGTTCATTTCACTAAAAATCACAGTCTCACAGTTCACAGTGTGTTCAAATATCCTGCAACAAGACTGTTCCTAGAAAATCTGCTTTGATAAATTATTATATGAAAATGTAGGAAGGATCAGAAGTGTGTGTGCGTGTGCGTGTGTGCACTTTTTATGGACTGAAGGACAGAGATAACTTAAGATATTAGCTCTAACTTTACTATAATCATCACTTTCATAATTAATACTTTATCATGCCTGTGTGAAAAATACTAAAACCCTGTTCCATTAACCACTCAAAACTTTGATGAATGTTGTCCTTGTCACTTTATGGTAAGGATGAGACTGTAGAAGAATATGGAAATTCTTAAATTTGTCTCAAGTAAGTCTTGAGATCAGAGCATTGAGGTCTAAGGATAAGTTTCTCTGCTTACCCAGCTAGAATAGCAAGTACCCTGAAACAAAGATGTACCCGCATAGGCAGGAAATTCTCTCACAGCACTGAATGATATCAAGGATGTTACCAGATAGGACAGCATGCTCCCAAATGGGCAGATCTGGTGGTAAAATTTCTGGAAARTTATATAGCGCTACACATATTATTAATCCTTATGATGCTTGCTTCAAGGAATTATAAAGATGAATGTTAAACGGATTTAACTTAATATATGTTAATTCAATCCATGAAGAACAACATTGCACTTATTAAATTWTTAGATTAATAAAGACTGATGTAGTTTCTATTTCACTGTAAACAGTAAGACTTATGTCATAATACTCCAAATATTTCTAGTTAAATTAGAAATGCAGACTGGAAATTTCAACAAACTATTTTTTACTTATGTGGAATGATAATTTTTAAAATAATATTTTAAAATGTATTTAATGTATTCTCAGATGAGAATACAATAAAGTAATAAATGCATTACAAGATATCTTTCCTCATGTCTTTTTAAAAAATATAGTCATGTGTAATTCTTATTGTGACGTAATAGAGGATGGATACAGTGTTTTTATTTTTCTAAAAAATTTTAGTGCTTGGTATCCTCCTCTTGAAGCCTGGTGTTATTTTGTTGTAAGATGGTTTACCAATTTTATAATGAAAATTTAAAAAAATTAAGAAAGTTAATCCTTTCTGATTCATCTCAGGAAAAAAAATCCATATTCCTGAAAAAAATTTATATAGAAAACAATAAATGCTGTTTCGTTTACCAAGATAAGTTCTGAATAATTTACTGATTTTTTAATAAAACTATCATGGAAATCAAAACAACATGAATAAAATTTCTTATTTTCTTGCTTCACTAGGAAGCAGAAAGTTAAACAAATAACCAGATATACTGCCTCAGGGAATGTATAAGTACCAAAGTTAATTTCAGGTCTGTGATGCCACTCAACTAGATAAATAGCTTTTTAAGTAGAAGAAAGAGAGGGCTGAYGGTCACAGTGAGCATTTCTAAGAAAATTGGTAATAGAGATGGGAAGAAAATAAAATACTTGCTTGAAAAGAAGTAGAGAAAGGGAAGGAGAGAAGGGTCAAGGAATTAAGTAAGAGGGAGAAAGAAGCAAAAGATGAAGGGGGAGGGAGAAGAAGGGGAGGGAGAAAGAAGACAACAAAGCTTTTCCTATATCTTCACTGTAATGACAAAATTTGCGTGAACTCTAGCACATTTATACCTTATACAAGATAACAGAAAAAAGAATACAGATGAGGGAAGAAAAGTAAAAATTAAGAGAGAGCATTGCTGCCTTTTGCTCTGAGCTTTGTCCAAGGTAACATCCTCTTCATAGATTCCTTATCTAACAGAATTGACAATGAGGCTGTTTTTTTAATAATGTAGGAGATTATGAAGAAAAAAAAAATCCAGAATATGATGTATCAAAAATATTTTGTCTGAGTACCAGCAGGATACTTTATTATAGGTATGCCTTCAAAGAAGTAAATGTATAGTGTTTACCCTAATTGTTTAAATACTTATTTCTTTAAAAAAATAAAACCAGGGCAGTGGGAAGAAAGAAGAGGAGCTCCCCCCACCAGATGTCTTTTTGACAGAAGAGGAGTAGGACTTCRAAAATGGAAACCTGCATTCCAGACGCCAATTCTTTATGGATCCAATTTTGGAATTTCTAATATAACACCCGGCAAATACCACTTTACACCTCAACACGATCACCAACTTACAAATTGTCTTATTCCTGTTACTTTTAAGAGTAGAACTTGTGAGTCAGTTTCTCATAGTAACTATTGATTTCACAGCCGAACTCATTTTTCAAATTTCTCATCTTCAGACCCTCTGTATAAACTTCCAAGTATGAAGAACAGGGTGCGATTTTCTCAATTGTTTGGAATATGCCACAGAAAAGTGTTTGGGATTATTAAAGGAATTTAAGACTAAATTATTTCCAAGTGTCTGTGCCTTAGTGGGGTGCTAATTGATACAGGTGAACTGATGTAGTAACAGAAAACATCTGTATAATATAGTTTAGAAGTGTTTAGTTGCTGAGATATATGATAAGTTTAACTAGGTCTTATTAGAAAATTGCAGTACAACTAGGTTAGAGAACGGATTGCTCTATTTGCTTAATTAAATGATACCTCTCTGTGAACACTTTCAGCGAATAAGGGATTTGCATAAAATCACTGCAATAAGGAGCTCATAATATATCAAATTTTAAGCATACGTGAAATTATAAAAGCAAAACACAGAATATTGAAAGTTAATGATGTAACTTGAGTTACACACATAAAACAAAAATGAATAGATTGTCCCAACACAACTGCATTTGCAGCTCTTGGAAGGTAAGCAGGGAAGGACATGTCAGAAGGATGTGCCCTAGGTAAGCAATAGTGATTTTGACTTTTGAAGAAACTTACTCAGCGTTCAATCAATATTGGAAATATGTATATACTATACAAAGGAAGCATATTTTCAAGGAACAGTTGAGAAGTCAGTTTGAGGTCTTGACAAAATCGCCAGCACTTGAATGTGAAGGAACACGTACAAAAGTTTTGACAAAGGCAGAGAAAAGATGGGAAGGTATCAAACTCCTACCGTACATATGTGTGTAAAGACTTGGTTTGTATTTTTGAGGGAAGAGATTTTTGTTTTAAGTTGAAGCAATCTTCAGGACAAAAAGTGGTCAGATGCTCAGAGGTTTCCTCAGGTATGTGCACAGGGTTGCTGGAGTGGGGAGAGGTAGGCATGCCTCTCCTTAAATGTGTGCAAGTTACACTTACACATTGGTGGACTTCTCTGATATGAACATGATACTATACTATACTAGGACTGACATTGTGAAGATCTTGACATAGTCATTACTGATTCAAACACAATAGATAATTGGTCTGGTAACCTCATCGTCAATTTGACCCAATCTTGAATCATCTGGCAAGGAATAATTTGAAAGGATAAAAATCTCATCATCAGAGTAGGTGTAAAAAACTGTGTTTGTGTGTGTATGAGTGGGGTGGTGGGTCATGAATAATGATTTATGTGCTATCCTATTAGACTCTACTGGGTGGTATAAAATAGCAAACTGATGTAGGCTTGGAGAATAARAAATGTTCCTCCATCGCCTCTCCTTTAAGTCTTGCCTCCAGGTTCCTGCCTTCTGTTCCTACCTTAACTTCTTTCCGGGTATTAAAACTGTGAGGGAGAAATAAAATCTTGGCTCCTAGAGTTACTCCCATTTATGGTGTTTGTCACAGGAATAGAAAACAATCCAGGCTATAAATTCATACCAGAGTGTGGGCTACTGCTCTGGCTAACTAATCCATGTAGATTTTGCTAGTATTGAACAATTATTTAGAAATTTAGGTACTCAAAGCGTATTGTACCTTTTTGTGTGAATGTGGAAAGGTAATGCTTGGGACGTTGCTGACATTGGAAGGCAGAATTGCTGAAGTTCAGTACAGAGAGAGGTCAAGAGAGACCTTTGGTGAAGGAGCAGTTTTAGCTACATTGAAAACCAAAGTATTTGGAGATGTCAAGATCATGGGGATCAACAAGAAAAGGAATGTTATGATTTAGCAGTGATGATGTTGTTGTATGTCAAAGACATGCATTGCTTAGGATATTTTGTTGATTATTTCAGGTTTATATGCTTGTTTTTTTTGTTTTTTGTTTTGTTATGTTTTTTGTCAATTTGACAAAAGCAAGAGTCATCTGAAAATAGTGAACATGAGTTCAGAAAATGCCTCCATAAGATTGGCAGGTGTGTCAAGACAGGTTCTTTATTCATGAGTGATATAGGATGCCACAACCCACTGTGGGTGTTGCTACATCTATGCAGTTGGCACAATACTGTATAAACAACAACAACAACAACAACAACAACAACAACAACAGTGTGATCAAAACATGGAGAGCAAGCAAGTGAACATTTTTCTTCTATGCTTTGGTTTAGCTACTGCCTCCAGAAACCAGCCTTGACTTTCTGATTGGCACCTTGTCAAGTCTCTTTGCCATGACTTCCCTTATGATCAAATATATCCTGTACGATGAAATAAACTCTTGTTTTACTCAAGTTGCTCTTGGCCACAATGTTTATCAGAGCAATCAAAAGCAAACCAGGGCAGGGCAGATGTATTAAATTTTATAAAAAGAATTTATGAAGTTATTTGCATAGCCAGTAAGACATAAAAGGAGATAATCTAATGGAGAAATAAAGACAAACTTATGATGCTTTATAATTACATCAGTTGAATGAAAAACAGGGAGGACTCATAAGACTCATAAAGGTGTCTTGAAGTATTTGGTGCTAATAAGAACATAGTGAAGTGTTTAGTCAATAAAAATGATTTTACATTTTATTTTATAAGAGGTATTAAGTTCTAGCAACTAAAATGGCATTAGCAATAAATATAAGCCTTATTAGCATGTAGATACCAATGACAGATTATGTTTGCACTAACACAAGTCAGGGATCTTTAATTCACGAATTTAATGATGAAAACTAAGAATTTGTTGACAATAATTGAATCCATTTTTAAAATGATAATTTTATGCAGATTAATCTAGAGGTTATTGGAGCAAAATTCTAAGCAACAAACTATAAACTGTATACYTTATAATGTAAAACTTATAAATAATGGAAAAATATAATAGCTTCTGTTTGGCATATTAACAGAACTGTCTTTCTCCATGATATACAGATGTTCACCATTATGTATATTAATAGATTTAATCTCTTATTTGTTAGTCTCCTTATTTTTTCATTGTCTTTGTAATTATTTGGGAAACACTCTATCTTCTCTCTATCCCTCTAGTTCTGATTCCTCTTCCATCTTATAAACATTCAGTAGATTTAATTTTACAAAATAATAGTACATGATGATGTAATGTTGACTACAGATGGAGATGTTGGGATTTTTTTAGACATATTTGGTTTTGTAATTACAAATTTTTAACAAGCTTTTGGAGTAGTGGTTAGTTCTGGAGATAAGAGATATGAGAGTGAATACCTCATAGGAATAAGATAAAACTTGAAGACAACACAAGCATCTCTACATGGCATAGAGACTGAGTTTCAAAATTAACCTAAATGTTTCTAGAGGAATTTTAATTCAGCAACATGGCTGCTCTGGCAAGGGATCACATCCAAAGACTGTTTAGGTCTATGAGATCTGTCAAGAATGCAGACTTGCCCTGGATTACAATATGATCTGGCTGGAATACAGACATTACCCTAAATACATAACTGTAATCCCTAACAATGAAGGTAGGATTAGTTTGTCAAAGGAAGCAGTCCTGTTTAAAAGTGATGYCTAAATGAGGGGCAAACAAAGTGATGAATCAGAGAAACATTTGTCAGAATGAGTCAGAGAGAGGAGATAGGCAGCTCCCATGAGAACAGCACAGGAAAGAGAAGGTACTTAAGAGCATAGCTGGGAGAGAAAGTCAGTCAGCTGGGAGGCTGTACAATGAGTGCTATGCAGTTGAATTCAATTCAGTGGTTTGGTACAGCCAGTGCAATCCAGTTTATGGAATTAGAGGCAATATTTCCAAGCAGAACATTTCAGTGACAACCCAACAGAAACCAAATGAAGCAGTCTGCTTGGAGAGGAGTTCTGAGACACAACGGCTGACTTAAGCCAGCAAGAGTTCAGAAGGAACTAGCAAAGGTGAATTTATTTAGCAATAAGCCTCCAAGACAACGATTATATCAGGCAAATAAAAGATATTTTACAAATGTTTGATACAAGGGTTTACTTATAAATAAACTGATTAATAGCTACAAAAATTTGTATGAAGTTGGAGAAACAATTTACATTTCCAATAGGTGTTGCTAATGTGTAACATAAATAAAAATGTAACTAAAAATAAAGGAAAATTTGAAGTAAATTTTGTTCAACCTTAAGCAAAGTAAGATATCCATAGTATAGTAAGKTAAAATATCTGCTAYGTATAAAGGRATAATTATAGTTTATTTTTTAAAGTAATAGAATGAGCGTCTTGCAATTTAAATCATCTTCACATAAATGGAAATCAATTTTAGAAACAGTAGAGAGATGTTGAAAAATAAGAGCCAGGGAATAGTTTGTCAGAGTGCGAGATAAGTTCGTTCAATGAACCATAGATTCTGAATGTCAGGAGATTAAGGTTTCTTACATATTGGATTCCATTATGCAGAAGCATCTGGGGAGTGCACCTGAGGAAAGTACATTTTCATGATCTAGAATTAAAGGTGTTTGGTGAGATGCCAGTAAACATTTGAAAGTCAGCGATGAACAGCTGTTCCTGAAGAGATCCTCAAAGCCGAGTTTGTCTTCCCTCATCACCTGAACAGGAGATTCTCCACAATCTAACCAAGCAGATCACAGCGGCATCTTGAGCACACATTAGACATGTGACAAGGTGTTATCAAGAACATCATCTTCTACCTTCATGAAGTTGATTTAAAAGAAATGAGGGTGATCCATAAGGAAGAATTCTCTTTGAAAACAGAAATGTCAAATGAAAGAAGCTGAGTCAGAAATTTGATGGCTGAATATCCTGTGCCATGGTGGTTAGCGTTGTGTCTGTCTGCTGAGACTTCAGTCCATCGGGCCCATTTAGACACATTCATATTTTGATGTATTGAAGGGAATTTACATCCAAAAAAATCAAGTATGTGACAATGCAGAACAGTAAAAGGTTAACATCCAGGTCTTTTCCAAATCACAGGGCTGATTAGTGTCAGTCAAGGAAAAGACTAAGGATGGATAAGGTGTTCATCTGTAGTTTAGGTTTCTTTCATTGTGCTTTACTGCACAAAGGTAATTAACTACCTCCACTTTGCAGTGAGGCTGGAAAATAAAACCTAATTAATTGGCTTCAGATTTATAACTTGTCAAGCATTTCAAATGCTTATTTCATCTTTTAAAAATACTTTCTTTTTGTCCTTATTTTTACATTTTTATTAGATGTTTGCTTTACTTACATTTCAAATGGTATCCCCTTTCTGAATTATCCCCCGAAAACCCCCTATCCCTTCCCCCCCCTGCTCACTTCTGCCTAATTTCCTGACTTGCATTCCCCTGTTTTGTGGAATCAAGCCTTCAGAGGACCAATGGTTTCTCCTCTCACTGATGTCTGAAAAGGTCATCTTCTGCTACATATGTAGATGGAGCCATGGGTCCCTCCGTGTGTACACTTTGGTTGGTGGTTTAGCCCTTGGAAGCTCTGGGGAACTGGTTGGTACATATTAATTTTCCTCTTGCAGGGCTGCAAACCTTTTCAGSTCCTGGGTTCTTTCTTTAGCTACTCAATTGGGGACTCTATGCTCATTCTATTGGTTGGCTGTGAGCCATTGGTATTTTTATTTATTTATTTATTTATTTTGAGCCATTGGTATTTTKATCCACTTTCCAATAATGATAAAAGTATCCACACTTTCGTCATCCTTCTTCTTGAGCTTCATGAGGTCTGTGATTTGGATCTTGGGTATACCAAGCATCTGGGGTAATATCCACTTATCAGCAAGTGCATACCATGTGTGTTCTTTTGTGATTGGGTTACCTC
>BDUI01002006.1:57686-82281 GCA_002335545.1 Apodemus speciosus
CTCCTCCTCCTCCTCCTCCTTCTTCTTCCTCTTCTTCTACTTGGGTCTGAGTTACCTCACTCCATTTGTCTGGAAAACTCAGGATGTCCTAGTCCTTAATAGCTGAGTGGTATTCCATTGTATAAATGAACCACATTATCTGTATCCACTATTCTGTTGTGGGACATCTAGGTTGCTTGCAGCTTCTGGCTATCACAATGATTTTTTTTTCTTTCTATTTTTTTGTTAGAGAAGTTAGAGTGAAAATTGACCACAGGGCCTCATAAATACTAGAGAAACACTCTACCACTGAACTTTATTCTCAACCCTTGTCAGTAGCAAGTGTTGGTGTTTTATTTTAAGAATCATTAGTATATAAAACCCAAACCTAAGTTTTACATATAGATTTTTATAGCAAGGCTGAAATGTTCAGTCATAAATTCATGCAGTCTGAAACTTTTGTCCTTGCAACTCATGTTCATACCTATATATAGACATATGTTATAAATGTATTCTAATTAATTTTATTCTTGAAGTTGCCAATTCAGAAAAAGCAGGAATGAGGTATACACATAAGCATTAAGTTCTCCACTCTGCATTAAGGTATTGATTAGTTTCATCTGTGTGATTCCTGTGTATCTTAGTGAAATTCCTTTAGAATGTATATCTCTATTTCTCTCTTTCTTTCTACATGAGAGAAAGAGTAGATAGATTGCAACAATTTCTCCTGTCATCTCAATGTGTAATCCATGGTGAAAACATAGACACACAGAAACAGATAGACACACATACAACACACACAAAAAACAAACAAATTTATTCACTTATCTTTATACTTATTTATAATTTTGCATATTTGTGATCAATGATGAAATTTGGTTTTTTTCAAATACTATCATTTGTACTTTGAAAATAGTGAATGAATCTTTTCCTGGACAGGAAAAACACCTATTCATCCAGTATAGAAATAACAAAGTAAGCAAGAAATTTCACTGAAATATATCTTGGTGGACCAATAGGTTTAATGATGGTGAAATAAGAGGGATGGGGAATTATTTACAGGATCAATATCAACTCGTCACTCTATGAAATGCTTACTCTCTGTCCCAGCAAATATTAACTGCCTAATCACTGAAAGAGGTGTGAGCACTTGAGTTTCTATGTTCCAGTAAACTTCTTTATATCTTCTTGGAGAAATACTCCTCCATCCCTGATACATGACAGAGGCTATGGGACTCAATCTTATCTAGGTCCATATGTATGTTTGCTTAAGTCATAGTCACAGATACTGAGAATTCAATAGGACAACAATCATGTCATACCAGTGGAAAGTGTTTCACAATAAATAAACACAAACTGAAAATTTACTTTCAAATATACTGGTTCATTATTATATCATCATGAATCATATAAAATAAAGACAAAAACTGATATTTTCATTTAGAAAAAGAAATACAATCCAAAAATTTGCTTGTTTGAGTATACATGTATACGTATATATTTGAAGCATTGTCTAAACTGAAATTAAGTGGGTTTTTGATTTTGTTTGTTTCAAATTCCGTTTTTAAATGTTTGTAATCTATTTTCCTATTTATTTAAATGAAATGAAATATATTCACACTTTTATCCTTTTGAAGTTCACATTTTGTTACCAAATCATACATAGATATGTTGAAAGTTGTATAAGTCTACATGGCAAAATTATTTTGCTATAACTTGGTACCCACTGAAGTACAAATAATTAGACTTTCAAAAATAGGAGAAATATGATATGTACATTTAAAAGTCAATGTTGCAATTTTCATTTTAAGGCACTGAACCAAATTAAAGGTCTTCCAACCCAGATTTCTCCTCTACCTTTCAGAATACTTTCACTCTCCCAGCATTTTTAAGTACTCAACTTTTATTAAAGAGAAAGTTGCTTATTTGATATTTAAAAACACAATGCAGAAACAAAAAAAGAGGCAGCTCAGTTACTAAAGACACTCGCTATTTAACCTTTCTACCTGAACTCAGTCTCTATGATTCATACAGTAGAAAGATAGGATTGATTGCAGCAATTTCTTCTTTCGTCTCAATGTGTAATCCATGGTGAACTCACATGACACACAGAAACAGACAGACAGACAGACACACACATAGACAAACATACATATAGATTTATTCACTTATCTTTATATTTGTTTATATTTGTTTTTTATGTGTATAAGTATTTTACCTGTATATGTGGATGCTCACAGTGTCCATGCTTGATGGAAAAATAAGAGTCAGAAAATTTGTTTCTGTGGACTATGGCAATTGACCCCCTGCTCCTCTTTGAAAATATCAAGTAATCTAAACTTTATAATAATCTCCCAAGCCTCTAATAATAAGAAAACAAGAAGCAACCAAACAAATAAACCTTTAAAAGTGGGTCCGAAGAGATGTTTCATTGATTAAGAACTTGTAATAATGCTCTTCCAGATGACCTGAATCAAGTTCCTAGCAAACAGATGAAAGGGTCAGAACCTCCTGTAACTTTGACTTTAGAAAATCAATGCTTCCAGCCTTCATGGGCACCTTAATTCTAATGAACATAACCATACACAGGCACAAACACGCAGACATTATTAAAAAGTAATAGGAGACGGCCCTGTAGAAAGCTCTGGGTGAGAATAAGTAGACTCTGTGCTTGTAGGAGACTTGGGTTTCATTTCTGACACCTATATGGGGGAACAAAGCTGTAATTTCAGTTCTTTGTAATTCAGTGTTTCTTTGTGGCCCCTGATAGCACAAGGCATGCAAGTGATATGCAATATGCAGACATACATACAAATAAAGACACACACATTTGCAATGTATACATCTTTGAAATAAATAGATGAATAAATAAAAATAAATCTTTGAGAAAAATAAGGGAATAAACAAAACTTTAAATGTACCATAGAAACAGAGAAAGTAAAATTTTATGTGTAATACATTTGGAATCTTGTCAAGTCATTTCTTAAATAATCAGATATCACACTGGCAGAAAATCAGCAGTATTACCAGATGTTTTTAGTTACTTAAATAATTAAATTTACAAAATACAATGATCATTTTAATTTTATAACTATGAGTGAAATTAGTAATTAAAATATTATTCTTCATTTCAGTGAAGGGGGATTGATTGAAACATGTTTTTCCAGAGTATATTAAAGTTTTTTAGCAATATTGTACAGAAATAAAATATGTTAAAGAAATGGTTTATGTTTTTAAAACTTTAGCTGTCTTCATTTGGTAAACATGTGATTTCCAAGTATATATGAAAAGTGTATTTCATTTCAAGTATACTTGAAAGCGAGAACTACATTATATTTCCTTTTTATATATTTTTTCAATTGTAAAGTTATTTTAATTATTAAAAGCAAGTGAAAACAGTGGTCATTTATTTCACAATTATATTTTATTTTGAGACATTTAGGGATACTCAGGGGGTGACACTCTATCAGAGGAAAGGGGGGCAACTTAGTGAGAGAGAGGAGGAGCAGCATTTGCGATATAAACAAACACATAAATTGATTAATTTTTTAAAAAAAKATAAAATGTATAATAAAATTTCTGGAGCAATTATGAACCTATTTGAACTAACACATTTTAAGTGCATGATTTAATAAATAGCTTTAAATTCCCTATGCATGTTTGAGTTGCAGATCTTTCAAATTCTTGGTACTGGTTCCACTGTTCATTGGTCTTTAGCCTTTGCTTGAAGTGACTTGGTGTTAAACATATGTGTATCGTTCATCAGAGTTTAAAAGAAAGCAGGCTCCAGTTTTTCAAGTTTGACTTAACTTATTATTATTCCTTTCTCTTTTGATATTATCATTGTTAAACTGTGACTCATTTGCCAAACGAACATCATTTAATATAAGTCCTAAAGTCAATATAATAAAATGTTAATAAAATACAAAGGTCCAAAAAAAAATACAAAGGTCCAATAAAGTAAACATGATTTTTACTAAAGTAAGACTTTTACAAAAATATTTTTGTAGCATTATAGTTCAGGAGAATAAAAAAGCCTTTTAGCATATGAATAGATATTTACCTAGCCCCCAACACCCTGAAGTAGAGAAAAATATCCTATTGAGTGATGATCAAATGTATCTAAATAGGTTAGAGGTGGACATGTATATTGAACATATATAAAAATATTTATGCAACTTTCAAAAGCCCAATGAGATATTTAGAATAAAATATTTATGAAGACAAGGAATATAACTGTATCAGAGAGGGGGAAATTTTGTTACATGTCAAAATTGAAAATAAGTGATTCATAATAAGCCAGAACAAGACATCTACATTTTTACAAAAGAGTGGGTAAATTAGAAAATAGGAGTCATGTCTTAGCAGTTTTCACATTTTACTCCGAAAACTATCAAAGAAAATTAAAGGGGCAAGGGATTAGCTAAGGTATAATTGGTTTTGGAAGCAGAGGCAATGGAATTCTGTGAAGCAAAGAACATTGATGATTTGGGTGAAGCTGGGCACTCACCCAGAATAAAAGCCTTGCTAAGTCAACCCTGGTTAAATGTGAGAACCATGCAGTATAGCTTGTTAAATGGACGGAAGGTGAACGGCTAAGAATATCTACCGGAGTCTTCTCCTTTCTGTGTTATCATAATTCAGGAAATGTTAGTCTGAATTTAACACACACACACAAAAATACAATGAAGCTGTATTCAAGGAATGTGGAAATATTTCAATATTGAAACCACTGGATTGAGCACAGGGTCTCCAATGGAGGAGTTAGAGAAAGGACTGAAGGAGCCAAAGGGGTTAGCAACCCCATAGGGACAACAACAGTATCAACCAACCAGATCCCTCCCCCAAGTAGCTCCCAGAGACTAAGCCATCAACCAAGGAATACACATGGAGGGACCCATGGCTCCAACAGCATATGTAGAAGAGAATGTCCTTGTGCTACATCAATGGGAGGAGAGGCCCTTGGTCCTGGGAAGGCTAGATGCCAAGGGGAATGCCAAGGCAGGGAGGCAGCAGTGGTTGGGTGAGTAGATGAACACCTTCTTAGAATAAGGGAGAGGGAGGATGGGATAATGGGTTTCCAGAAGGGAAACCGGGAAAGGAAATAACATTTGAAATGTAAATAAATAAAATATTCAATAAAAATAAACAAGCAAAAGAGCAAATGAACTGCATAATTATTTTGCTTTATTATTTGCAGAGAATATTTTAGGATGACAATATGGTAAAATGGAACATTACTTTACTTATTTTTAATATACAACTTTAGAATTAGTAGTTGTACAAATCTTAAGTGGAGGAAATGATATGTAATGTTTCCTCCAAGATATTGTTTACTACCCTGTTGTTAAAGTCAACAGGGTATAATTAGATGTACAGGAGATTTGGTATGAAAAATGCTGATGAAGGGCAAAAGGGACATCCAAAAATTCAATAAAATTCTTCACATAAAGGTCAAGATCTGATGTTTGTGAACAAAAGACATATACAGGGACACTCTCATATGATAATTTCATTCTGGGGGGAAATATACTGCAACCCAACTTGGTGGCATTTGTTAAGAGTCAAAGAAGACATCAATTTGCAGAAGAATGTCCTGTATTCATTCCTGCTATCCTTTTACTATCACAGCCAAGAAGAACCTGATCTTAATAATAGTGGATTTAGAAGGCAAGAGCCATGGTCTGACAAGTCTCATTCTGTTTTCAATGAGACTCCAAAGGCTAATTTAAAGTCTATGGTCATGTACATCTCTACCAGAGTCTGGAGACTTAATGGACCATATGCACCTATAGTATAGAAAACCAGGACAAAATCCCACTGGTTCACTTAGTACTCAGATTACAGTCTACAACTGAGGCTAAGACTTTAAAAATATGAAACCCATTACACTATATAGATGAAGATTGAGTACAGGCATGATTATCTAAGAATTTGTTATATAGAGGAAAGAAGAGGGAACCTCGGGAAACTGCTAATCATAGGGTTCTTTCATGCGGTACAGTTACTTCCAAAAACATTCACAAAATGCAATCAGGATAAAATCCAGAGTCCAGAGAGCTACAAAATCAAGCCACTTACACAGGAAAGCTCCTTATGCCCAAGTTTCCAGCCCTTATATCAACTCTTAAGGAAATATGATCACAGCAATAAAACCCTAATGCCTGTGAATAGACAAATGACCACAATTTAGGAGAAGATTAATAATATGAATTCAAATCTGAATATCTCAATGAATTTGAGGAGAGTTTAAAGTTCTTTTGTAAGAGCTCATTTTTTTCTACAACTTCACAGTAGTTCCACACTCATATACTGGTGTTTCATCAGATGCTCTGTAAGTTCGTGGAACTTTAATAGCTTTAGTGAAACTCAGGACAATAGAAGCATTGTTATAATGGTTTTAGAGAAAACAAAAATGCTGCTACTCAGTTACCATTTGCTTGCCAATGAACACAAAGTCGGTATTATATGCTATTTTGTCTTCACCTTTGTCATTCACGATTCTCTTCATCATTTCAATTCTTTCCACAAACATGCACAAATATATAATTATATGATTAACTATGTAAGTATATATGCATGAGTGTTACCTCTGTGATTGAAACTGAATAAGAAAATAAAGACAGTCAGTAATAAAGAGTGGCAAAGGTGATACCTAAGTATAATGTTTGTTGTTGATGTAAGAGAGTGTGTGAGACTTAATGATATGGGATGAAACTGTTTTTCTGCTCCCCAAAGGGATATTGTAGTGTCACTTTTATTTCCTTGGGTGAAGTGGTGGGTTGAGTTGTATGCAAACACACATTTTCTTCTCAGTTCTATCCATAGACCTAGGCTTGTGTTTCAGTCAAAGTTTGTATTCCTGCACAAAACAGCATGAACAAGAAGCAAGTTGGTAAGGGAAGGGTTCATTCAGCTTACACTTCTACATTGCTGTTCATCACCCAAGGAACTCAGGACAGGAACTTACACAGGGCAGGAACCTGGAGGCAGGAAATGATGCAGAGGTCATGGAGGAATGCTGCTTACTAACTTGCTTCCCATGCCTTACTCATCTTGCTTTCTTATAGAGCCCAAGACTACCAGTCCAGGGAGGGTATCACCCACAATGGGCTATATCCTTCTTCCATGATCACTAATTGAGAAAATGCCTTACAGCTGGATCTCATGGAGGCATTTCCTCAAGACAGGCTACTTTCTCTGTGATAACTCCAGTTTGTGTCAAGTTGACATACAAAATCAACCAGTACAGCCAAGAAGCTTCTAATCTACATTCAATCTAATTCCCAAGGTGACTGATCCAATTCAGCTTTTCTCAGTTTCTGACTGAATCTCTCTGCCTTGCTTCATATTAATTTAACAATTGTTGTTCTTTCTCTGAGGATCTTCCATGAACTATCTCTCTGATATAATCTTTGTGCATAAACATTAGGGGTATGCGCATATCATATACATTATTCAGGAGAAAGGAAAGTTATATAGTTTGGGGAAAGGGAATAGGAATATCCAGGGTGGGCAAAGTCATTGGATGAAGGCTAAGGCTTCTGAGATGCCACATTAGCATGGGGAGGCATTACAGAAATCTCAAGGGCAGGACTATGTGATATTCCTAAGGTAGTAGATTTGGGGACCTGGATCTCCCAGATAATAGGAAGCCTGACTGACAGTAGAAGTCAGTAAGTTTTCCTTGAGCTCAGGCATGTCAGGTAACATCAGAATTCAAACTTAGCAACTTGGTTTCCTGATAGAAAATATGTTCCTTCTCATTCTCTAGGTACTCCTCTCTTCTTTTGTCTTGATTGTTTTCTCTGTAACCTGTCTCTGTAGAACTGTCCCAGTAAACCTGCCATATACACACACCATAACACAACAAGCATTTTCCTCTTTCTGGTTTTTAAGTAGCCTTTCTTCCAGTGCTCTTCTCCTGTGAATCGGATCATATCCTACCTCTGTCTTATTTGTCAAATCTTTTGCTAATTTGTTTCTTTATCTGCTCATCAATGAGACATCACTTCTTGAAAAAGATTTGTTTATTTATTTATTTATTTATTTATTTATTTAATGTGTATGAGTACACTGTAGCTGTCTTCAGACATATCAGAAGAGGGCATCAGATCACATTGTAGATGGTTGTGAGCCACCATGTGATTGCTGGGAACTGAACTCAGGACAGTTGGAAGAACAGTAAGTGCTCTTAACCACTGAGCCATCTCTACAGCCCCCTAGACATCATTTTCAATAAGGCTACTTCCTTCTACAAACCAACTCTAGCCTTYATTGTTATGTACAAAGGTGTGTGCTAAGGCTTTGCCTATATTTAGCCAGATCTGTAGCATGTCTGCATCCCTGCGCTTAATCCAGTGCTTGGCTCCTTGATTCTGATTCTTGTTTCTAAATGTGTACTTGAGGATTCCATAGGTATATAGTACAGCAGTGCTTATTAGATGATTATCACAAAAATAGTGTTATGAAAAATTTGATATTTATCACCAGATTTTGGATAAAGGAACTATAGCATATATAGGAGAAAGTAGTTTTGTTGCAACTAAGAAAAATGGAATGATGCCATTCAATATGAAGCCAACACAAGATCCTCATATTAAAGTGTGTATCTCAGAAAGAGAAAGTCAAATATGATATGTTTTTTCTCTTTGTGGATCCTGATAGTTAAGACACCAGGAAGATGAGGGGAAAGTAGAAGACTAGTGACAGAGAAATCACAGACAGCTTAAGGGGAGGCAGTAAATAGAATAAAGGAAAAGACAACCTTGACATAAATTGTTTGTATGAAACCTAATTGTATATACAGTGAACATAAAGAACTTAAGATAACTTTAAGTGAACTTTAACAAAACATGTTAAAATAACAATGCTGTGCATGGTTTTAATAATGAAAATGCAAGAACTTGGTTACACTTGATTACATAATTAATTCCAGGTGAGTACTTCCAATCCTCAATTTCAAATAAGTTTTAGAAATGCTTCAAAAATATGAAATATTAACTAATGTATATAAATATATATTTTATTCATTGAACATCAAATGAATATTCAGAATGCTGATTTATTAAAGAAAAGATTTATTTCTAAATTCATAGTACCAAATTCTAACAGTCAGATTACTAAGCACTCATGAACGCATTCTATATGAAAATCGTTAAGACATTGTGTACAATTAAGCACACAGTAACTAATTTGAAACCATATTTTTATTTAAAATGTTCCTTAAATATGTTTTATTTGAAAGCAATGTCTAACATTCAAAACTAGGCCAACTGATTTCCTGTGAGTTATGAATTAATTCTCACTTTATTTCAGAGGGCACTCAATAATAGATTCTAATATAAGCGTATACTGTGAATCAGTCATTAAAAAAATCATGCTTTATGAGAAGTCTGGACTTCAAAAATCATCCATCACATATATTTCTTCCTACTTTGGGGTCTAGTCTGATAAACCAGTGAAACTTCGTTTCAAGATGTGTTCTTAGACAAATACTGATTCCTAACACAGTCAAAATTTTGCATAACAATCTATTGTAAAACAATTCACAATTTATCCCTAAAAATGACATTTTTATAAACCACATAATTAAAGATAATCTAACAGATAACTCAAGCTCAGACATTATCATGATTCATTTTAGCATGTTTTGATTATGTTGTATTAAGGACAAAGGAGAAAACCCAGTGAGGAAATGATTATCTTTTAGAAAAGTCAACTCCTATTCTTCTGTAATGATATATTTTCAGAATACAAACAAATTCATTTAAATGAGTTTTGTAACAATTTTATAAGAAGAGAAATGCAAAAATGACACCTGATTGTGTCAGCAAGGCCACTTTTGAATTTCAATAGAGATAATTTACTCTTTAAGTTTCTCATCTATGAATTGTCCTACAAAGTGTTCTTTTGATTATTTGTGAAAGAATTCATGATGAGCTTTCTATAGATAACATTTAAATTTTACTGTAGTAATAATTAGTTTAAATATATAGAATATTTAATAATTGTTTATAAATAAAATTAAATGGATTTGAGATTTCTATCAATGATTTACGTTAATTTGATTCATATCACAAACTTTAAACAATTTCACATTATGTATTTAGAATTTCTAAGTGAGGAATAGCTACCGCTAGATGTATACTGGTACAATAATGTGTGAGGATTTCATTCACAATTTACATGTAAAAAAACAGCTAATTGATTAAATGCATTTTGAGGAAAAAAGGCATGAATTTCATAATTTGTATGATAGAGATTTAATCCCTTCTAAAATCAATTATTATGAAAATGGAAGTCAAGTGATGGGGTCTTTGGTCTGCTGTGGACACTTCATGATGACATCATAAAAGAGCTCTTTCATTTCCTAGTTAATATTTTTTCATGCAATTTATTTTCTATGGTTATAAGGCAGACTCAGCATACCTATTTATTAATTTGTCACAGAAAAGAAGCAGTGAAAAAAGAATAATTAAAACATGAAAGGAAAGTCTTAAGAACTCTATACCATGGTCACCAGGCCACTTAAAAATGCTCTTCTAGTGTGTAAATATACCACATTTTCTGTATCCATTCCTCCATTGAGGGACATCTGGGTACTTTCCAGCTTCTGGCTATTATAAATAAGGCAACTATGAACATAGTGGAGCATGTGTCCTTATTGCATGCCAGGGAATCCTTTGCGTATATGCCCAGGAGTGGTGTAGCAGGTTCCTCCAGAAGTGTCATGCCCAGTTTTCTGAGGAATCACCAGACTGATTTCCAGAGTGGTTGTACCAGCTTGCAATCCCACCAGCAGTGGAGGAGTGTTCCTCTTTCTCCACATCCTCTCCAATACCTGCTGTCTCCTGAATTTTTAATCTTAGCCATTCTGACTAGTGTGAGGTGAAATCTCAGGGTTGTTTTGATTTTCATTTTCCTAATGATTAATGATGTTGAACATTTCTTAAGGTGCTTCTCAGCCATTCGAAATTCTTCAGGTGAAAACTCTTCGTTTAGCTCTGTACCCCATTATTTAATAGGGTTATTTGGCTATCTCAGCAATTAAAAACAATGAATTCATGAAATTCTTAGGCAAATGTTTTTTGTTGATGGGTATATATAAATATATATTTATCTTATATGTTAAATATAATATATATATATAATACATAACTATATATGTATAAGACTTTTATAAAGTCACAGAACCCAGAGTTAATTGTGAAATATTGAGTTCCAAAGTCTTACCTATTTAAATAATATCTTACATTATAACTTCAGGGAAGCATGTCATCTGTATTTTAAAATTACCATAAACTTCTCCCGAGATCTATTCATTAACACAAAGGCTGAGGCATTCACCAGTGCAAGGTATTGCCTGGACTGTCCTACAGCAGGATAGCATCTCTGGACCAACAATTCTGAGAGGTTATCTTTAAATGCAGCTGTTCACTAATAATCAGATCCACCACAGTCATTTTTGTTTTAAGTTTGAATGGAGAGAAACATCCTTCTAAAAATGAGTTTCTTGAAGTCAGTAGATACGACGATAATCTATTGTTATTACTTCCATAAACTATTTTGACACAAAGCATTATTTTGGAACAATCTGCAATCTAGATTTTCTATTTTTTTTTTTATCTACAAAGATAATATCTCTCTAACACAGGCTCATTTTATTTAAACACTACAAACTTCATTTTCATTTAAAGGATTAAAGGGAAATAAAGTAGAATAACCTACTGGTGGTCCTTCTTGCTGAGGAGATGGAGCTGTTCTCCTCCCTGCCTCCTGACACACCCCTGAGAGGAGGGAGGATGGAGGAGAGTCTTGGGAGGAAAGAATGCTTTTTCTGGGCTCTTGGCTATTTCATGCTGTTTAGGAAAAACATAGATATTAGATTCATTTTAATTATGCAACAGTGCTCTGGCCATTTTTCTTGGCAAATTCTTTTTCAGTATGATACTAACTTTAATATACTAATAAAACTTTCTTTTTCGTTACTTAGAAGAAAGAAAAAACATTTAATTGCTGCAGTCCTTTTAAAAACATATTCTGGTAATTTATGTCCCACAATCTTATGTTCAACTTAAATTAAATCATATATTTCTTATTAAAAACAGTTTACTGTTAACTGATGGAGCATCCAACATTAAAGGGATCTGTAATGGCTTGGAATTCAGGGTTGATAAAATGTCAACCTTCATACCCTTTCAGACTTGTTTAAATCCACTGGTGTTAGAGGCAATGGGAAAAAAAGAGACATCCTCATTTCTAAATTTTAAGTATAGAAACTCATTTTGAAAATCCTGATTAAATGAGATTAAAAATAATTTGGATAGCAATTACCTCTGTATCAATATATTTACCTCATTTAATATTTAAACAAATGACCTTAAGTGAGAAAATAAAACAAAATTTGCAAGCAAAAAAAGTTACTATTGCTCTTTTAAAAACATTTCCTGTTTCTTGTGAATGGGAATGACAACTGAGACTGCCAGAGAAGGAAGGTCCTTTCCGAGGGTAAATATACTTTTTTTTTTTTTAAATCTGGACATATAGCATCTTGTGTATGATGTTTTATAATAATTACACCTGATAAAAATACAGTGAGTGGAAGATTCTCCTTTTCTCAACTATGCCTCATTGTGTTAGAAAAAAAATATCACTTTCCCCTAAAAGATAAAAAATAAGGAAAATGTAGAGGGTGATTGATGATGTAATAAAGGCAGCTAGCTTCTGAGACAAACTGCTTTGCACAGTCAAGGGACACTAAGGAAAAGACTTCCTGATGAAATGCTAGCCTTGCATATTTCTCTCTAACACACACAAAAAAAATCAGTAAAATTTTAACAAGAAAAGAATAAGAAGCTAAGTTAACTTATAATTTTCAGAGAGTCAATTGTCTTTTAAATTTTAATGAGCAATTTGATGATATCATTAGGAATGAAAGAGAATGTCTAGTTATACTTCAGAATGAAATTATTTATATGATCTGAACTATAGCAAATCAATTTTCTATATGAGAAGAGAAAATGTACTTCACAGTCAGTGAATTTCATTTGTGATTTATGATAGACAGGAACTGCTACATCATTAGGAGGTTGAGAAATATTTATGCCTAAGATATATACATATGCAAATATGTTCACACTTACAATAGAAGCCTTAAACTTTTTCCTGCTTAACAAGGAGGAAGTTCCTCAGTGAAGGTCTGTACTGGCTGGGTTTGTGTGTCAACTTGACACAAGTTGGGGGTATCAGAGAGGAAGGAAATTTCCTTGGGTAAATGCCTCCATGAGATCCAGCTGTAAGGCACTTTCTCAATTAGTGATCAAGGGGGGAGGGCCTACTGTGGGTGCCATCCCTGTGCTGGTAGTCTTGGGTTCTATAAGAAAGAAAGCTGAGCAAGCCAGGGGAAGCAAGCCAGTAAGTAATATCCCTCTGTAGCAGTTCCTGCTTCATGAACTGCCTGAATTCCAGTCCTGACTTCCTTTGATGATGAAGAGCAGTATAAGCTGAATAAACCCTTTCCTCCCCAACTTGTTTCCTGGTCATGATGTTTGTGCAGGAATAGAAACCTTGAGTAAGACAAGGTCCATTTACATTTACTACTACTACTACTACTACTACTACTACTACTACTACTACTACTACTACTACTACTACTACTACTATATTCTTTAGTTTACATTTCAAATGATTTCCCCTTTCTTGGTTACCCTCTCCAAAGTCCCATAAGCCATCTCCCCTCTCCCTGTTCCCCAATCAACCCCCTCCCACTTCCCTGTCCTGGTATTCCCCTACACTGCTGCCTCGAGCCTTTCCAGGACTGAGGACTTCTCCTCCCTTTGATGTTCACCAAGGTCATCCTCTGCTGCCTATGCATCTAGAGCCATGTCCATTTACATTTTCCTATGGTTTATTCTGGATAGCCAAGTGTACTTGTCAGAGCATCTGTTTACTTATATATGTGCCTGCGTCTTGGTGTGTCTGTGCTTGACATGATGATTACAACTAAGTAGATGGCATCCTGTGAGGAAAAAGTAAATTTCATATGACATTCACAAAGAAAAAAGATGAAAGACAATACATGTAAAAAAATAAACAGTGCTTTTTCTTTGTTTCTTTTATTATAACTTCTGCCTGCCACACTGGCTGTGCACAGCCTGGCTAGTCTTTTGTTTTAAATTGGAAAATTATTCTTCTCTCCTACTTTGTATCCCCTCCCACTCCTCCAAGGTCCCCATAACTTCACCTCTCTTCCAGAATTACTCCCCCTCAATTTCCCTTCAGAAAATATCAGGCCTCTAAGAGACAACAACCGAACATGACAAAACAAGATATACTAAAACCCAGCAAATCCCCTCATATTGAGGCTGGACAAGGTAACCCAATGGCAGGAAAAGAATCTCAAAAGGAGACAAGAGGTGGAGAATCACACCAACTCCAATTGTTGGGAATCCCACAAAAACACCAAGCTAACAGCTATAGCATCTACACAGAGGACTTGGTGGTGACCCATGCAGGACCTATGTTTGCTGAGTTCTTCTCTGTGAACCACATGAGCCCTGCTTCACTGACTCAGTGCTTGTCCTGCATCCTCGCTGACTCCTACATTCTGTCCCCACCCTCTTTTGTGGGATTTCTTTTGAAATGTTTTCTTCCTTGTAGGAAGTTTTGATTCTCATTAGAACATCCAACCACGTCTTGCAACTCACTCATTACAACTTCTAAATCTCCTACTTCATAATTCAAAACAACGCTGCAGAAGTGGATTGAACTGAGCACAGGGTCCCCAATGGAGGAGCTGGAGAAAGGACCCAAGGACCTGAAGGGGTTTGCAGTTCCATAGGAGGAACAAGGATATGAACGAACCAGATCCTCTAGAGCTCCTAGGGACTAAAACACCAACCAAAGAGTACACATGGAGAGACCCATGGCTCCAGATACATATGTAGCAGAGGGTGGCCTTATCTGCCATCAATGAGAGGAGAGGCCCTTGGTCCTGTGAAGGCTCGATGCCCCAGTATAGGAGATGCCTGGACAAGGAAACTTGAGTGGATGCTTCAGTGAGCAGGGGAAGGGGGGATGATAGGAGGTTTTTCAAGGGGAAAATAGGAAAGGGAATAACATTTGGAATGTTAATAAAGAAAATATCTAATAAAAAATAAAATAAAAACAACTCTGTGATGTTTATCATTAATGAAGATTTTTAAGTAGCTGTCGCTGATAATTCACAATGTCTATAATACAACTGCCTATTACCAACAGATTTTGCAGGCCAATTTGGCTTAAGTATTTTCAGTATAAATGAGACAAATTTTAAAAATCTCTCTCTCTCTCTCTCTCTCTCTCTCTCTCTCTCTCTCAGTGTGCACAATTGCAGTACTGCTTGCAGCATCTCCTGCTGTTTATCACAGGCTTTCCCATGGAGAAATATCATTTTTAAGTCTTGTCTATTACTATTTACTTCAAAAGTGTATAATGTATAGCAGAATATTTATTGTCAAGATAAATTATACTGCAGGTTTAATTTTTCAGGTTTACAGCTCTCACTTGTGACATACAAAATGAAGAGATTTAAAATCCATTTCAAGCCTGTAACCATAATTTCATAAAATTTTATTCCTAACAATATATAACGTGTGATAAAAATTGTGAAGCTCTGAGAATACCCAAGCCATTACTGGCTGCTCATCTTTGCAAGTTTTAGGCTTTTCTATAAGATAAATGTTGGGGAAATTGTTTAATTTGGTTGTTTCCAAACATATAAAATGTAGCATAATAAAATTAATAAATAAAATATCCATGGAATATACAGACCAGATTACCTCTGGAATTTGTTCCTAGGCGCTCAACCATGACAATTTTGGTATATACTAACCAAAAGTTTAATCCTCATTGTTGGTAAATTATAAATGATTGTGAAAGATTCAAAGAAGATACTATTAATAATATGTTGAATTAAATAAAGACACCAAAAATGTTAGTATGACTAATATGAGACAAATAATATCATCGCATTTGATTTATATTTTTATCTTCGCACATACTAAATTTGGTTCATAGAGCTTTTATCTAGTAATATTCCTATGTTTTTTTCTTTTTGTTTCTTTTTTTTGAATTGTTAGTGAGGTTTGAAATTGATGTGGTCCTTTGTCTTCTGAGCATTGATATCTTCAAAGTCTTTGAAACATCTTGGTGATACTGAAWTTTTAGATAAATGCTGCAATGGAGTTATAGGTGAAATTATTTTTAATATAATGTAATAAAATATATTTTATATGTATTTATCACACTAGGAGACATTTTTCCCTTTTGTTTTTTCCCTTTTCGCAATGGCACAGTCCTTACATTTAACCAAGGCCATAATGATACTTTTGTTGTTATCAAACTATTCCAAAATTTAATAGCTCACTTCATTTACATGTAACAGGAGGTCTGAGTATACAGTTGTATAACCTAGTTTCTATTCTGGCTTCTGTAATTAAATATCAGTATTATTGGGAAAATCACTTAGCAGTTCTGATTCTTAATTTCCTCATTTGAGAAATCAAGTAATTGAAACAATGCTCTCTAAGGTACAATTCAGTTTTAATGTCCTGATTTTATGTCACTATAGACATGATATGTGAGGTCATGTTTTACTTTCAAATTGTATTTCTACTTTCCTTTTCAGAAAAGTATTATATATGCTGCACGAATCATTAGTATCATGTATTTTTGAGCCTGTGGAAGCCAGAATAAAGGTATTGGATTCCAGGAAGTGGAGTTACATATAGCTGTGAGATTCTATGTGTGTGATAGGAAATGGATCAATGTGCTCTATAGAAGAAGTAACTGCTCTTAACTGCTGAGCAACTCTTCAGTCACATATATCTACTTTATATCAATTCAAATTGCACTTGATGTTTCTCAACTCCCTATAACAGGTTAAAAGGTATATGATTGCTGCCTCTAGTCAGTACATTTGAGATAGAGCTGTCCTGACTAATCAGATGTTTGAGAAGTTAAGCTATAATTTATGCAGGTCACTTTGACAGTCATGGAAGAAATAATTTTATTATAAGAAAGATAGTTGAAGCTTCACACAGGTAGATATATTTGTGTAAATTTGTATGAGAAATGATAGGTGTCTGAGCTCAATTCTCAAATACGTTTTTTAAATACCTTACTATCTACATTCTCCAGAATGTGCCAATAAATTTCAAGCCTCATTAGAAGCCGGTACATACACAGAACTTAGCAAGACTATACCACCATTTGGAGACTGCTTCAGAAAATAAAATGAGTAGGAGCGTAGATGGTCCATTAAAGTAAAAATACTCAACACATTATAAAGCAATAATGGGAGCCAGTTTTAAAGTGATACACATCATTATCTGTGCTTTTTATGTGAACAACATCGAAACTTATTATACAGCAAAAAGAAGTTCAGTGTAAAAAAAAATGTTTTCTTTAACAAAGAATGGGGAACAATTAGCTTGATCCACAGCTAGACTGGTATATGTGTCACCATGAGAGATCCAGCAGAATGTTTAAATGCTTTYGTTGCATAATTTATGTGTGCTTTCGACCAAGTGAGTAAGGAAAAACGGATGGAGAGTGCTCCAGAATGACATCAGCACCAACTCATCTTCATTAAACTAAGTCCACCATAATGAAGAGGTCGCCGAGCTTACATTTTCTAGAAATGCCAATTTGTTTACATATAGAATGGCTAACTTAGAGAATATTGGTAAGGAACACAATAAAAATAATTAATTAATGCATTTAGTTAAAGTTTAACAGTCATCACTTGAAAGGCAGAAGCAGCCTTGGATGTTGCAGCATATCCTATCAGAATGAYATATCAAATGTCCTTTTTATGTTCAAGAAAATTTATGAGTAAGTGTAGCATTCAATACTGAGCTTTGTGAATACTGGATCGATAGCCTTGGAGTCTTTTCTTTAAAGTTATGATTATAATATATTTTAATTGGCTTAATGAATTTATTTAAAATGTCTTTATTTACTTACTGTAGTGTGAAACCAGATTCTCTACCCATGTTTATATTTGGGAGCTAATAAATGGTTTCATCCYTCATATTATGAAACTGGATAAGATCACTATTCAAGAAATTCTAGTTTTATAGAAAAATAAGCATGGGCAATTATGCATTTGGGGCAATTTTTGAAGAGCAAAGTTTKTATCGAGGAAAAGCATAGTACAATCTATCAGAGCTTTCTCCTCTTTGTTAATCTTATCTCCCTGACCCCTGTTTCACTGACAATGTGGCCCACATTAAAAGTTGTCAAAAGTAGGAAGTAAGAAGTAAAATAATACTTCTTTAGATCAGGAATTAGAAACTGTCATTTGTAAGTCTGGGATTCTTCCCTTCTGTGGTCAAAGGGTTAAGACAAAGCTAATTCATTGTTTTCAGAGATTTTTTTTATATAGATTGACTGTCTAGACAGAAACCATATACAAGGAAAAAAACAGGAAAAGGCAAAGAAAATTAATTTTGTAACATACTGAAAGACTATGTTCATAGGAAAATATTAAACATTGTTCCCTTCATCTAAATACAGAATTGATGTTTAGTAAGAAGGAATATTATAAAAGATGCATATAACTACTCAGAGGTGCTGATAAGTTATTACATATTTAAATTTATTTCAATATATACATACCACATGCATTCCTATTGCCGCAGATCTCCTAAAACTGAGTTACAGAGCTGCGCTGTGGATGTTAGCAATTGAACTCAGGTCCCTAAGGCTACAGTCAGTACTCCCAAGGACTGAGTCATTTCTACAGTCACATTTCAGCAGTTTATGATGTCACCCTTTAATTAACTCAGTTGTGTCTAGTTAGGTATGCCTGGATTCTCCGAGTAAATTTTCTAGTACAAGTATGCTTCCAGCCGAGTATCTTGAGGGTCTTAGAAAAATATACCATTCCCAAGTACATTCAGAAAGTCGCTTCTTTGGCAATCTTAAATGGAGGACTCCTTAACTGGCATGCTGGATTCTATCCTCANATATCAAATGTCCTTTTTATGTTCAAGAAAATTTATGAGTAAGTGTAGCATTCAATACTGAGCTTTGTGAATACTGGATCGATAGCCTTGGAGTCTTTTCTTTAAAGTTATGATTATAATATATTTTAATTGGCTTAATGAATTTATTTAAAATGTCTTTATTTACTTACTGTAGTGTGAAACCAGATTCTCTACCCATGTTTATATTTGGGAGCTAATAAATGGTTTCATCCYTCATATTATGAAACTGGATAAGATCACTATTCAAGAAATTCTAGTTTTATAGAAAAATAAGCATGGGCAATTATGCATTTGGGGCAATTTTTGAAGAGCAAAGTTTKTATCGAGGAAAAGCATAGTACAATCTATCAGAGCTTTCTCCTCTTTGTTAATCTTATCTCCCTGACCCCTGTTTCACTGACAATGTGGCCCACATTAAAAGTTGTCAAAAGTAGGAAGTAAGAAGTAAAATAATACTTCTTTAGATCAGGAATTAGAAACTGTCATTTGTAAGTCTGGGATTCTTCCCTTCTGTGGTCAAAGGGTTAAGACAAAGCTAATTCATTGTTTTCAGAGATTTTTTTTATATAGATTGACTGTCTAGACAGAAACCATATACAAGGAAAAAAACAGGAAAAGGCAAAGAAAATTAATTTTGTAACATACTGAAAGACTATGTTCATAGGAAAATATTAAACATTGTTCCCTTCATCTAAATACAGAATTGATGTTTAGTAAGAAGGAATATTATAAAAGATGCATATAACTACTCAGAGGTGCTGATAAGTTATTACATATTTAAATTTATTTCAATATATACATACCACATGCATTCCTATTGCCGCAGATCTCCTAAAACTGAGTTACAGAGCTGCGCTGTGGATGTTAGCAATTGAACTCAGGTCCCTAAGGCTACAGTCAGTACTCCCAAGGACTGAGTCATTTCTACAGTCACATTTCAGCAGTTTATGATGTCACCCTTTAATTAACTCAGTTGTGTCTAGTTAGGTATGCCTGGATTCTCCGAGTAAATTTTCTAGTACAAGTATGCTTCCAGCCGAGTATCTTGAGGGTCTTAGAAAAATATACCATTCCCAAGTACATTCAGAAAGTCGCTTCTTTGGCAATCTTAAATGGAGGACTCCTTAACTGGCATGCTGGATTCTATCCTCAMTTCYTCAAASTCCAACCACTCTGCATCCACAACTCACAAATCCTATGTTCATCTTTCCAGCTACATTATGCTTCTCTGGTATCCTTATGTTAWATCTGAGGGGGTGAAGTGTTTTGCCAACCATTTTTGAGRTCCACATAATTATCTCCATTATTGTATTGTGCTTAACCCTAATGGACTATATATCAGCAAATAGATTGAGATTTTCAGGAATATTTTTGAATCCTTCCTATTCCCCTATATGTTGTGGTTCACACCTACCTAAAATCAAAGACTGGATTTGGATTCAGTTCGGTAAGGAGTATGATTAAGTTTTGCAACCCAAATTTACATGGTGAATTACAATCAGTACCTGGTAAATTTCAAAAATTTAGTGTTTAACTTATTTTAAACAACAAAGACAGAGAAAAGGAATTGTGGAAGAGCAGTAGGAAATAAATGAATTTAAATTTTGGAAGTCATATAACATTTAGCTTAATAATATGAAGGGTCAGATTTAGGGAAATGTGACACAAAACATAAATAGATACAAATTCATGATTCTCTCAATTCATTGGATAACATTAGCACCAAAAAAATTAATTTTCTTTCTTTATTTTCTATATTCTTTGTTTACATTCCAAATGATTTCCCGTTTCCTCATTCCCCTCTCCCCATAAGTCTCACAAGCCCTCTTCCCTCCCCAAATTCCCAATCACCCCCTCACATTTCTCTGTCCTGCTACTCACCTACAATGCTGGATCAAGCCTTTCCAGGACCAGGGACCTCTCCTTCCTTCTTCTTGGGAATTATTTGATATGTTAATTGTGTCTTGAGTATTCAGAGCTTCTAGGCTAATTAATATCCACTTATCTGTGACTGCATTCCATGTGTATTCTTTTGGGATAAGGTTACCTCACTTAGGATGACAGTTTCCAGTTGCAACCATTTGCCTAAAAATTTCATGAATTCATTGTTTTTTAATTGCTGATTAGTATTCCATTGTGTAAATATACCACATTTTCTGTATCCATTCCTCCATTGACATCTGGGTTCTTTCCAGATTCTGGCTATTATAAATAAGGCTTCTATGAACATAGTGGAGCATGCTGGAGAATTCTCTGGGTATATGCTCAGGAGTGGTATGGCAGGGTCCTCTGGAATTGTCATGTCCAGTTTTCTGAGGAATCACCAGACTGATTTTCAGAGTGGTTGTACCAGCTTGCAATCCCATCAGCAGTGGAGGAGTGTTCCTTTTTCTCCACATCCTTGCCAATACCTGCTGTCTCCTATGTTTTTAATCTTAGCCATTCTGACTAGTGTGAGATGAAATCTCAGGGTTTGTTTGATTTGCATTTCCCTATTGACTAATGATGTTGAACATTTCTTAAGGTGCTTCTCAGCCATTTGAAATTCTTCAGGTGAAAATTCTTTGTTTAGCTCTGTACACCATTTTTTAATAGAGTTATTTGGCTCCCTGGAGTCTAACTTCTAGAGTTCATTATATATATTGGATATTAGCCCTCTGTTGGATGTAGGGTTGGTGAAGATCTTTACCCAATTTGTTGCTTGCTATTTTGTCCTTTTGACAGTGTCCTTTGCCTTACAGAAGCTTAGTACTTTTAAAAGGTCCCATTTGTCAATTCTTGATTGTAGAGCATAAACTATTGGTGTTCTGTTCAGGAACTTTTCCCCTATGCTCATGTCCTCAAGGGTCTTCACCAGTTTCTTTTCTATTAGTTTCACTGTGTCTGGTTTTGTGTGGATGTTGTTGATCCACTGAGACTTAAGCTTAGTACAAGGAGATAAGAATGGATCAATTTGCATTCTTCTGCATGCTGACTTCCAGTTGAACCAGTACCATTTGTTGAAAAGGCTTTTTTCCACTGGATGGTTTTAGCTCCTTTGTCACATATCAAGTGACCATAGGTGTGTGGGTTCATTTCTGGGTCTTCAATTCTATTTCATTGATCTACCTGCCTGTCACTGTACCAATACCATGCAGTTTTTAATCACAATTGCTCTGTAGTACAGCTTGAGGTCAGGTATGGTATTTCCACCAAAAGTTCTTTTACTGTTGAGAATAGTTTTAGCTATCCTGGGTTTTTTGTTATTCCAGATGAATTTGAGAATTGCTCCTTCTAACTCTATAAAAGACTGAGTTGGGATTTGATTGGGATTGCACTGAATCTTTATATTGCTTTTGGCAAGATGGCCATTTTTACTATATAAGCCTGGCAATCCATGAGAATGGAAGATTTTTCCATTTTCTGAGTTCTTTTTCAATTTCCTTCTTCAGAGACTAAAGTCCTAGTCATACAGATCTTTCAATTGTTTGGTTAGAGTCACACCAAGATAATTTATATTATTTGTGGTTATTTTGAAAAGTGTCATTTCTCTAATTTCTTTCTCAGCCTGCTTATACTTTGAGTATAGGAAGGCTACTGATTTGCCTGAGTTGATTTTATAACCAACCACTTTGCTGAAGCTGTTTATCAGCTGTAGGAGTTCTCTGTTGGAGTTTTTTGGGACACTTAAATATACTATCATAACATCTGGGAATAGTGATAGTTTGACATCTTCTTTTCTAAGTCGTATTCCTTTGACCTCCTTATGTTGTCTAATTGCCCTAGATAGAACTTCAACTACTATATTGAAAAGATATGGAGAGAGGGGGCATCCTTGTCTAATCCTTGATTTTAGTGTGATTGCTTCAAGCTTCTCTCCATTTAGGTTGATGTTGGCTACCAGTTTGCTGTATATTGTGTTTACTCTGTTTAGGTATGGGCCTTGATTTCCTGTTGTTTCCAAGACTTTTAGCATGAAAGGATGCTAAGTTTTGTCAAAAGCTTTTTCAGCATCTAATGAAATGAACATGTGTTTTTTTTTTCTTTGAGTTTGTTTATATAGTGCATTGATGGATTTCTGTATATTGAATCATACCTGTATCCCGGGGATGAAGCCTACTTGATCATGGTGAATGATCATTTTGATGTGTTCTTGGATTTGGTTGGCAAGAATGTTATTGAGTATTTTTGTATCAATATTCATTAAGGAAACTGGCCTGAAGTTCTCTTTCTTTGTTGCATCATAGTGTGGTATCAGTGTAATTGTGGTTTTGTAGAACAAGTTGGGTAGTATTCCTTCTGTTTCTATTTTGTGGACTAGTTTCAAGAGTATTCCTGTTAGGTCTTCTTTGATTGTCTGATCAAATTCTGCACTAAAACCATCTGGTCCTGTGCTGTTTTTTTTGGTTGGGAGACTTTCAATGACCACTTCTATTTCTTTAGGGGTTATGGGACTGTTTAAATGATCTATTTGATCCTGATTTAATTTTGGTATTTAGTATCTGTCTAGGAAATTGTCCATTTCCTCCAGATCTTCCAGTTGTGATGAGTATAGGCAGATAGTAAGATCTGATGATTTTTTAATTCCCTCAGTTTCTGTTGTTATATCTCCCTTTTCATTTCTAATTTTGTTAGTTTGGTTACAGTTTCTGTGCCCTCTGATTAGTCTAAGGTTTTATCTATCTTGATGATTTTCTCAAATAACAACCTCCTGGTTTTGTTGATAATTTGTATGGTTCTCTTTGTTTCTACTTGATTGATTTTAGCCCTGTGTTTGATGATTTCCTGTCTTCTACTCCTTCTTTGGTCAATTAGCTTCTTTTTGTTCCATGGCTTTAAGGTACGCTTTTAAGATGCTAGTGTATRCTCTCTCCAGTTTCCTTTWGGAGACACTCAGGGCTATGAGTTTTCCTCTTATACTGCTTTCCTTGTGTCTCATAAATTTGGGTATGTTATGCCTTCATTTTCATTAAATTCTAGAAAGTCTTTGATTTCTTTCTTCATTTCTTCCTTGATCAAGTTATTGAATAGAGTATTGTTCAGCTTTCACGTGTATGTGGGCTTTCTGTTGTTTTTGTTGCTGTTGAAGAACACTCTTACTCCATAGTGATCTGAAAAAGGTATATTCTTTTGCTTTAGGATGAAATGTTATATATATATATATGTTAAATACAATTGGTCCAAAGCTTCCATTAGTTTCCCTGGGTCCCTGTCTTAATTTCTTAGTTCCTGATCTCTCCATTGAGGAGAGTGGCGTGTTGAAGTCACCCACAATTATCATGTTAGGTGCAATGTATGCTGTGAGCTTTAGTAAAGTTTCTTTTATGAATGGCGGTGCCCTTGCATTTGGAGCATAGATGTTCAGAATTGAGAGTTCTTCTTGGTGGATTTTTCCTTTGACCAGTAAGAAGTGTCCTTCWGTGTCTCTTTTGATGATTTTAGGTTGAAAGCCAATTTAATCTGATATTAGAATGGCTACTACAGCTGGTTTCCTGAGACCATTTGCCTGTAAAAATTGTTTTCTAGCCTTTTACTCAGATGTAGTGTTTGTCTTTGACAATGAGGTATGTTTCCTGTATGCAGCAAAATGTAGGGTGTTGTTT
>BDUI01002007.1:43306-61228 GCA_002335545.1 Apodemus speciosus
GTCCTGGAACTCACTCTGTAGACCAGGCTGGCCTCAAACTCAGAAATCCGCCTGCCTCTGCCTCCCAAGTGCTGGGATTACAGGCGTGCGCCACCCACGCCTGGCTAGTTTCTGATTTCTTTTGTGTTTGAAAACAGTTAACTCAGTTTTGGTTTAGGATGCATTTTACCAAGTTAATTTAAAATTTCTCTCTCTTTTTTTTTTAAAGTTCACATGAGAGATCCTAATAATCAACTGCATATAATTAAAAATTTGAAGATAGCAGTAAGCAACATTGTCACCCAGCCACCTCAGCCGGGAGCCATTGGGAAACTTTTGAATGATGTTGTTTCTGGCAGCCAGCCTGCAGAAGGATTAGTCGCTAATGTGATTACAGCGGGAGACTATGACCTTAACATCAGTGGTAAGTTACAAGTGTGGTTATTATACTTTAAGTGAAAATTTGTTTTGTTAGGAGAATAATTCTCTTTGTCTTAGAAACCTTCCAAGTACCTCAGTGCTTACAGGGTGCTACAGAGCAGAGCTGAAAGGCGGGCTCTCCCAGGGACTTCTCTGTCAGTTCTAGCACCGGGGAAGTAGCCAAGGACAATCAGGGTTCCATGATAAGACCGATGGCATATCACGGGGCTGGTTTTTGTATGATTTAATTATTAAATGAAAAGCATGATAGACTTTTAATCTTGCTTGGTATTAAGTGGAAATGTTTATAAAATAGATGTAAATAGATACTTTAGATATCTTACACTGGTTTTGATAGTAAATGTTTTCATGATAAGACTGATAAAATATTATTTTAGTATGTAGAGTTAATATTTCATGTGATTCTTTTTCAGTGTCTAAAAGTCTTTACTTATTAAAAATACATGAGGTAAATTCTTAAAAGGAAAATATGAAAAGTATGTCATCTAATTACAGTCTCTCAACAGCTTAAAAACAGCTTAAATTTTTTTTTTTTTGCAGCTAAACTTTTTTTTTTAAGTTGGCACAATTGATATTCTGACCTTTTTTGTTTTGTTTTGTTTGGTTTGGTTTGGTTTGGTTTTTTTGAGACAACCACCAAGCCTGACTAATTTTAAGTATGTTCAAGTTAAAAAAAGATGTAAAGTTAATTGCTGAAGAGTTGACTTGATAATAAAGTAATTATATTCTTGAAATTCTCTTTACAAAGCCTTTGGTGTGTCAATGAGATGGTTCAGAGAGTAAAGGTCTTGTTACTGCAAACTTGACCACCTGAGTTCAGTTCCCAGAACCCATGTTGTAAGCAGAGAAGCCACCTGAAAGTTGTCCTCTGACCTCTACGTGCAAGCACACACATACACTCACACATCCTCCCCCTACCACGTGCACACTCTCACTCACACACTCATACAGCATTGATAATATGTAAAATTTTAAAAGGCTTTGTAGTAGTCATACTCAAGTTGTCAGGCTATAGAATTTGCGAGCCTTACCCATCTTGACATTATGAGCCAGGTGACTGTGTGTGCGGAGCTGTTTTGCTCTCTGCATTCTTAGATGTCTTTGAGGTTTTGACCTTTCCCCCTTAGCGCCAGTAGTCATGGCTCCTTCTCTGTTCTGACAACCAAAAATACCTTCCAGAACTGTCCAGATTTTCCTGAGGGGTGAAATCAACCTCACTGGAGTCAGTACAAAGTGTGATCTCTTATGAACAGGATCTGCTTATGACCATGAGACGACTGGTCAGGGACCTAAAGTTTAGTTTCTGTTACTTTGATCTAGTAAGTCCGTGGCTCTGGGATGCTGCACGGGCTCAGGAGTGACACTTTGATTCTGTAAACCTGAGTAGTTCCATTTATAAATGTATTTGCATGCATAGCTTAAAACATAGATACTATAATATGCTATATCTCTCCAAAAATGGGAATGATTTCATGTATTTATATAACATTATGCATCTACAAATGAGAGAAATTGTGCTATTAGCCTTGATATAAATGTATCTTGAACTACAGGTAAAGATACTTGTTTACTACTAGAAATTATTATCTTTCTTTTATAAACTGACTCTGCTGAATTCTAACCATTTTGCATGTTGTTAATTTTAGCTACTACTCCATGGTTTGAGTCTTACCGAGAGACCTTTCTGCAGTCCATGCCAGCATCAGATCATGAGTTTCTGAATCACTATTTAGCATGTATCCTTTAAGTCATCTGAAAGCCAGGAAGTTGTTAATCATACAGAGACAAAGTTCTCAAGAAGTTATAAAGAATGGAGAATTTTATTTATTGGTAATGATATCATGTTCAAACTTATTTTAATTTTTTTTTGTATTTTCTGATCTGGGTCCTAGAAGTATGTGTGTGAACGTAGTGTATGTGTGGTGTGTGCTCGTGTAGGAGTGCAGATGTACATGTGTGAACGTAGTGTATGTGTGGTGTGTGCTCCTGTAGGAGTGCAGATGTACATGTGTGAACGTAGTGTATGTGTGGTGTGTGCTCCTGTAGGAGTGCAGATGTATATGTGTGAACGTAGTGTATGTGTGGTGTGTGCTCGTGTAGGAGTGCAGATGTAAGTGCCTGTGCACGTGGAGGGCGGAGGAAGGGGTCCTCCTTAGATGTTCGCGCTGGCCTGGAACTCACAGCACTGCAGACACAGCCTTGAACTTGCGCCTCTCTTGTCTCAGCCTCCTGAGTAGCAGGGAGTAACAGGTCTGTGGCATGGGGCCTGGCCAGAGAGCTCTACTAAATCCGTCTTAATAGAATGACGTTTGTCATTGAGAGGTGTGACAATTTCCCTGACATGTGGTTATAAGGTATGCTGGTGGCAGCGTCTGGTGAAGCTGAGCCTATGGAACAGTTTTCAAAGTTGTCACAGGAGCAGCATCGAGTTCAGCACAACAATGATTATTCCTACCCTAAGTGGTTTATCCCAAATACACTTAAATATTACGTGCTTTTGCATGATGTAACTTCAGGAGATGAACAGAGGTAAGTGTTTCTTTTAAAAATTTGTTTTATTTTTATTATTTATTTATTTTATATATATGAGTACACTGTAGCTGTTTACAGACATACCAGAAGAGGCATCGGATCCCATTATAGGTGGTTGTGAACCGCCATGTGATTGCTGGGAATTGGACTCAGGACCTTGGGAAGAGCAGTCAGGGCTCCTAACTGCTGAGCCATCTCTCCAGCTCCTGTTTTGTTTTAAAAGAGAATCACATCTTTCTGGTGTGTGTGTGTGTGTGTGTGTGTGTGTGTGTGTGTGTGTGTGTGTGTGTGTGTGTGTGTGTGNGTGTGTGTGTGTGTGTGTGTGTGTGTGTGTGTGTGTGTGTGTGTGTGTGTGTGTGTGATGGCACACGTGTGGAGGTCAGAGAATATCTTTAGAAGTTGGTTCTCTTCCTCCATGGAGGCCTGGTAATTGAACTTAGGTTGTTGGTGGGAAGTGTTTTTACTTATTGAGCTGTCTTGCTGTTCCCTAAAATGAATTCTTCCCCTCTTCCCCTCCCCTTCCCCCTAGACAGGGTTTCTCTGTGTAGCCCTGGCTGTCCTGGAACTCACTCTGTAGAAGCTGGCCTTGAACTCAGGAATCCGCCTGCCTCTGCCTCCCAAGTGCTGGGATTAAAGGCGTGCGCCACCTCCGCCCGGCAAAATGAATTTTTATAATATAAACATAAAGATAATTTTATGTTGATGCTTTAGAGTTTACTTTTGCATTTGTTTCAAGGTATAGGTCAAAATTAACCTTGTTTCGTACTGCTGATCTGTGTGTTTGAAGTAGCTCTTTGGAAATAGTCAGTTTCCACTATAGCATGTGGAGGACTTATAGATGGTCTTTGCTGTAAAGGAACTAATTTTGCTTTCTGTAGTTCCCCCAAACTAATTTGGCCTTCAAGTTGCCTATGCAACAGATATGAGTGTCTTGAAGGTAGGTTCAATTATCATGAGTTTTAGTTTACATTTTAATATTCTCTATATTTTCTGCTTTGCCTTTGGGGGGGTATTCCTGGATTATTTGAGACATCTGTTGTTAGGCCTGGAGTGATGCTCAGGGGTAGACCACTGCCACCCTTGCAGGAGGCTCAGTCACGTCCCTGCACCTGCTCGGAAGCACGCAGTGCCAGTTATCCAGCCCACGGGCTCGGATGCCGCCTTCTCGTCTCCCTGGGCTCCTGCATGCAGGTAGTACATATGAAATCTATGCAGGCTTGCGCATGCGCACACACACATTTAAAAAAAAAAACTAAATAAAATAAAATCTATTGTCTGGACTCAACTGGACGTTGCAGTGGTTAAAGGTTCTTGCTGCTAAGGCTGATGACCTGAGTTCAGTCTCCACAACCCATGTGGTAGAAGGAAAAAAACCAACTCCTGAATGTTGTCCTCTGTTCAATGTGGTATGTGTCCTTGACCTCCCCACATGAGTAAAAGTGTCAAAGTAATATAAAGACAAGTAAAAAATTTAAGGTCTGCTGCGTTCTGTCTGAAGTTTGTCTGATGTTATTACAAAGTTGGTTTTTTTTTTCCATTTCTTTAGAGCTGAATCAATTTATGAAGAAATGAAACAGAAATATGGAACTCAGGGTTGCTATTTACTTAAAATCAATTCTCGAGCACCAAATCGAGCATCAGATGAACAGATACCAGATCCTTGGAGTCAGTATCTCCAGAAAAATAATATTCAAAACCAGGTATATCTAAAACCAAACCAAAATACAAAAATTGTATTTAAATCTATTTTAAAAAGGTGTGACTGTTGATTTTCTTTTTTGTGGGGTAGGTGGAGACAAGGTCTTTCTTTATACCTGACTGGCCTTGAACTCATTATGAAGACAAGCTAGCCTCAAACTCACAAAGATCCATCTGTCTCTGCCTGTTGAGTGCCAGGATCAGAGGTGTGCACCACTAGGCCTCGGAGTTGCTGTGCAGCACAGACTGTCTGTTCCTGTCTCCTGACCATCCTGCCTCAGCTTTCCACGCGCTGACATTTTGATATGTACTAGCATGGGTCTAGATAGACATTTTTTATTTATTAGTTATGTTCAGTTGAACATAGTGGGTTTTCAGAGGGGGAACAAGCACAGCCAAGACATACAAGAGGGGAGAAAGACGTCTCACATGAAGCAAGCAAGGAGAATAGGGGGTCATTTTCAAAGCAATGCCACCCTTGATTAGAGGAAGCATGAGGGGTTCATTTGGGGTCCATTCCTACGCTTTCTCTGTTGTATTCCTTCCCAAGTACGCTCAGTTTACATTCATAAATTAAAGAAACAATAGATGTATGGTTGGACATGCTCAGTTCAGAGTCATGGAGCACACGTTAAAGAGACAGATCGGACATGTCTTTGGTCATGCTCAGCTTGTACCATAAAGTTTTAGCTGAAAATAAAGGAAAGGGTGCTTTGAAGGTACATTAACATAAGAGCCTTACCCTAAAGGTACCTGCCTTGCTTAGTGACTGACTAATAACAGGTACTAATATGACTAGCTTCTATCCATCAGTATGATCTCTTAAATAAAATGGTTCATTTTGAAAAGTAAGTTACATACTGTATTAGTTACATTTAGTTGCTGTGGTAAACAACATGAAGAAAGGGTTTATTTTACCTCACAGTTCCTGAGGTCAGTCCATCATGGTGGGGAAGGCCGGCCTGGCAGTCAGAAAGCACAAAGGTCATTTTTCTCCTATACACAGGAAGCAGAGAGCAAGCAGGAAGTGGTTTGAGGTTGTAAACCCTCAAAAGCTGCCCCAAGTGATTTCTCCTCCAGCAAACCTTAACCTCAGAAAGGTTCTAGAACTCAGCACCTCCAAATGTTCCAGTACATGAACCTGTGGGGAATACCCTTCCTCATTCAAACCACAGTGTGTACTAAATACTAAGACTTGAATCAGATTGGCCAGCCATATAGAGATAAACCTTTGGATTTGTCTGTTTAACCAAGAATGTACTCAGGAGGTAGGGGCAGGCGTATTTCATCAGGCTAGCCTGGTGTACATAGTGAGACCCAGCCTCATACTCCCCACTCCCAAACCCCTATCTCCCAAATCAGCTAGCGATGTCCTTGGCCTGTTCTGTGTTGTCTCCTTTCTGTGGTGGCCTTTTCCATCATGCTGCTCTCTGGCTACATTGTGCAGGTCACACTCTCACGGAGTTGTTGGTTAATTGATAGTTGAAGTGGATAGTTGTAAAGTTTACTTTTTCACAAAGTTAAATAACACAGTGCGCTACTTGGTAGACTCAATTCGGTTTATTTGGTTAGTAGAAATTTGACTTTTTTAACTTAGCAGTGGTGGTGTACACTTTTAATCCCAGCACTCAGGAGGCAGAGACAGGTGGATCTCTTGAGTTTGAGGTCAGCCTGGTCTACAGAGTTCCAAGACAGACTGGTCTACACAGACAAACCCTGTGTTGAAAATACAAACAATAACAAAAGAATTTGACTTTTTTGTTTAAAAGGAAGATTTTTCAAATAAATGGGAAATATATTCTTTAAGTGATATTTAAAAGTCATTTTAAAAGCTTGTATAATTATTGAGCTAATAGAAATGTTGATTGAAAATTTATTTTATTTCCTTATTCTTCTGTCATAGATTTTTAAATCTAGACATAGTATCTAATATTTTACTCATTTATTTTTTTAATATTTATTGATTTATTGATTTTTACTTATAAATATGAGTTTTTGCAGGCATTGGGAACTCTGGAAGTGTAGCCAGGGGTGGTTAAGAACTATTGATGTGGGTGTTAGGAACTGAACCAGGGTCCTCTATAAGAGTAGTAAGTGCTCTTAAACACTCCAACCCATTCGACTCATTTAATACTGAAATAATGCTGCTTTTCTTTCATATTATGCTGGGGGGAGGGAATCTTTAGACATAAATGAACCCAGATCAGCTGGCTATACAGCAGCTTTATTTTTAATTGTTTTTAATGTTTATGTCATGTAGTAGTGTAGGGTTCAGTGCCTTTCCAGAACTGGGCACTGTGTTGGTCTTTTTCACAGCCCTTCATTGTATTCAGAGTTCGCTCTGCTAGCATTCTGTTTATGTCCTGGGAGATTTTTGAAGTTGCTCTTTTCTCCTCCTGCCTGACTCTGGCAGGCTTTTCCTTTGCATTATTTTTTTAGAATTCATGGGCATATTTATGTGCCTGTATAAACATCTTCATGAATATTGAGATGCATTTGAAATGGAGATCACTTAAATGCAGAAGAATTAGCATTGTTAACTGAGTGTGAAAGGAATGAAAATGCAGCATGATAGACTAGAGGGCCAGAAGACCAGAGCCTCGCTTTAGCAAGTCCACGAGGCACTGTCAGCGGAGAGTCAAAGGTGTTAGTGTATTTGGCAGTATCTAAACTTGATTAATTATATTGCTAATTCTTTGCATTTTGTTTTGCTAGGAATCATATGAAGATGGCCCTTGTACTATGACCTCCAGTAAGAATTCTGATAGTAACTTGCTTTCATTGGATGGACTAGATAATGAAGTCAAAGGTCTTGTTATGCTTTCTAAGTTCTGTTTTGGTTGAAAGTATTTTATTGTTATTAAAGCATTCTTGTTGGGTGGTGATGGCACATGCCTGCAATCCTAGCACTCAGGAGGCGGAGGCAAAGGCAGAGACAGAGACAGAGACAGAGGCAGAGGCAGAGGCAGAGGCAGAGGCAGACGGTGTCTGTAAAAACAGGCCAGTCTGGTCTACGGAGCTAGTTCCAGGACAGTCAGGACTACCCAGAGAAACCTGTCTCAAGCCAAAACAAACAAACAAACAAACAAACAAACAAACAAACAAAAAAGCATCCCTGACATCTCCCCAGCCCCTTTTCTTTAAAAACTTAAAAAGGATTTATTGTAAGTTACACGTGGTTATGTGTCTGTGGATGCTGGTACCAGAGGAGGTCGTCTGCCTGAGATCCACCTAGAGCTAGAGTTAGGTACAGGTGTTCCTGAGCTGCTGATGGGGACGCTGGGAACTGAGCTCATGTCCTCTGGGAGAGCAGTGCATACCCCTAAATACTGAGCCGTCTTTAGGCCCTACTCTTTGTTTTTAAATTTTAAGACAAGGTCTTAACTAAGTTATCAGACTCTGCTTTAAATTAGAATTTTCTTGTCTCAGCTCCTTAAGTGGCTACTGCTTTTGCAGAGGACCTGTCCTTGGATTTAAAATTCTCTCTCTGCACTTCCCAAGTACTGGGAGATAGCCAGTATGTGCCAACATACCTCGCTCCAAAGTTAAGAGGGTTTTTGTTTTTTCTGATTTTATTTAGTCCTTTGAATTCTCATTTTTGTTGTTGTGTTATAATAGTGGGTCATAAGGGCTACAAAGAGGGCTCAATGGTTTCTGCTCTTGTAAAGGACCCTGAGTTAGATCTCAGTACCCATGCCAGAACACCTACAGCTTTGTAACTCCAGCTTCAGAGGGAACCTAATGCCCTCTGTTAGCCTCTATAGGCTTCATGTACACACAAACCAAAAAAAAAGGGTCATTCTTAGTTCAATCAATTTACTGATAACACATTAGAAAGAGAATAACAGCTTTCTCTTTTAGAAAGCCAGGGAAATGTGACATACAGCATAATATCCTAGGTTCATAGGATTTTTAGAACTATATTCCTATATTTTAAGCTGTAGTTTTGATAATGATAGCTCTAAAATTTGTTTCGTTGCCCTTATTGTGTAGCACAGACTGGTCTGGAACTCATGGTCTGCCTATGAACTTGAGATCCATTTGTCTCAGCTTTCCAAGGGTTGGGATTGTAGGCGTGTGCCACCATGTGCGGCTACTGGAAGGCTTCACAGTCACATGATGCTTAGCGACAGTCTCTAAGACAGCCTGTTTTTCGGCTCCTCCCTGCGCCAGGAACATTCAAGTGCCTTAGTTTAATTAAAAACTTTTATTACACATATTTGTGTGTGTGCGTGTGCGAGCGCTCAGTGTCATATATGTGGAGGTGGGTGAACAACTTGTATTGTGCTGATTCTTCCCCTTCACATGTGCATTCCAGGGTCAGACTCAGTCAGCTTTCCCTGAACCATGTCACCAGTTCAAGCCTTTAATTTGGAATGGGAACTGTTAATGGTATTTCTTCTCCGTATACACAGAGAAAAGGGATCATCCTTTAGTAGTATGATAGTTTTGTTAAGTTTTCGTTGCATTCTGAAAGTAAGGGAGAGACTTGTTTTTCAGTAGATGGCCTACCAAATAACTTCAGAGTTCATCCACTTCAAGTAGACCAATGCGGTGACCCTCCTAACAATACTGACGGCTCAGATCGGGCGAAGTCTGCTGCTTCTGTCCACGAGATAAAGAAAGCGAGTGCTGGAGTGATTCGTGGTGCTTGTTTAACACTCACTGATCATGATCGGATTCGACAGTTTATACAAGAGTTTACATTCCGGGGCCTTCTACCACACATAGAGAAAACAATTCGTCAGTTAAATGATCAGGTAAGTCTTAAGTTTTTTTAGGTTATTAATCTTCAAATTAAGTCAGTGAGTTTAAGATTATTGAAAGTTTGATTTGTATTTAAAGTTTTGTTTTGTGATAAACTATGAAAACTGACTGAAAGTAGTATCATTGATGAAGCTCTCCTGAACCCTACGTAGATACACCATAGTCATTTTCATTTGGGATTCCTTTAGTTTATTGCACAGGTTATTTTTTAAAGATTTATTTATCAATTTCATTTTATGTGTATGAATGTTTTGCCTGCATGTATGTGTACCAGTTTCATACTTGGTGACCACAGAAGACAGAGGAGGGCAGTGGAGTCCCGGAACTGGAGTTCATAGTTGTTAGCCACCGTGCGAGCACAGGGAACTGAACCTTAGTCCTCTGTAAAAGCAGCGAGAGCTCTTAACCCCTGGGCCATCTCTACAGCTTGTATTTATATTGCATATTAAATCAAACAAAACAAACGGCTTCTTGTTTTGTTTTATGTGTACCAGTGTTTTGCCTACACGTATGTATGTGTATCACGTGTGCCTAGTCCCTCCCCCAGAACTGGAGCTGCAGTCGTTGTGAGTAGCGACGTGGGTGCTGAGAGCTGAACCCAGATTCTCTGCAAGAACAGCAAGTGCTGTGAGCACCCAAGCCATTTCTGCCGTCCATAAATATTTTTAAAATTAGTGCTAATAAAATAATTGTTTACTCTATAAAGCTTAAAATTGTTTTGTTTATAGAAAATATTTCAAGCCTTTATATTTGTTAACATGTTAAAAATTTTTTTCTAGCTAATATCAAGGAAAGGTTTGAGTCGATCTCTGTTTTCTGCCACTAAGAAATGGTTTAGTGGTAGTAAAGTTCCAGAAAAGAGCATTAATGAGCTGAAGAATACATCTGGGTTGTTGTGAGTAAAATATCACTATATTTATATCAACTGTGTTTAACTTTGTCTAGTGTTTGAGTATAAAAACAGTGATTATCTTTTTAGTTTATTTTCATACTGGCCAAAACTCAGATACTTAAGAAAGAGACTGTTTAATTCTGATTTAAAAATCTCTTACTGGACTTTTAAATGAATTATTTATTTATTATTATTATTTTTTGAGATGGAGTCTGACTCTGAGCCCAGGCTAACTTGGGGCTTGTTTTTTTGTTTTGTTTTTTGACACAGGGTTTCTCTTCATAGCCCTGGCTGTCCTGGAACTCACTCTGTCTGGGCTAGCCTTGAACTCAGAAATCCGCCTGCCTCTGCCTCCCAAGTACTGGGATTAAAGTCACTCACTAACACTGCCCAGCTAACTTGGGACTTGTAATGATCCTACTTCAGCTCCCCACGTACCGGTGTTACAGGTGTAAACTACTACCACTGGCTGAGAGGATATTTGAAAAGAAACTCTTCAGTCAAAGTAGCACAGGTTCTCACCATTGCTCTTAGTTTAACTGAGACCCTTTTGCTGCAGACTCCACATGGTTTGATTATAGAACACTGAGAAAGTAAGCTGACCAGGACAGTTTCCTCCCTGGTGATTAGCTTTCATGATTCCAGAAGGTGATGTATACACTCCCGGGAAAAAGTCGTCAGCGGTCTTACTTGGCAGAGGATGTTGTGTGTCACATGTACTGGTACAATAGAGGCAGGACAGTTACGTGGGTAACCAATTGCTTTCAGGCTGGATTTGAGGCTTGCACAAGGAGTGAACTCATGTCTGATATGGTAAATCTGTCAACAGTCCATGGCTAGAGCGGTGTGTCATTTTTTTTTTTTTTTGTACCTGTTTATTTAAGAAGATGGAGTTAGATTAGTTAGATTGGATATTCAGTACTAGCTTTGGTACATACTTTTTTTTTCTGTAGCTGTCTTCAGACACACCAGAAGAGGGCATCAGATCCCATTACAGATGTTGTGAGCCACCATGTGGTTGCTGGGAATTGGACCTCTGGAAGAGCAGTCAGTCTTAACCACTGAGTCTCTCCAGCCCGATACATATCGTTTAAGGCTACATGTTGCTGAACTGCCCGGTGGGTTCTTCAGCCTGGTGCTCTCCCGTTTCAGGCTCCCCAGCCCTGTGGCATTAGCCACCACGCTGGGCTGCTCGGCCTGCTGTTGTAAAACAAGAAATGCGCTAGCAGGTTGTTTCTTTCAAAATCTTGCTTTAATGGAAAATGACTAGTCTATTTGGATTTTAGATTTCTTTTTGAGTTGTATATAAGTAAGTTACCTAGTATTAACCATTTATTTATTTTAAAACTTGTTCATGGGACAAATGCTTATGTTATATTCATTAACTTTTGAAAATTGATAATCTTTTTTGAAGATAGAATTTAAAAATAGATAAAATTCATTGTTTGGGTAGTTGAACAACCTCCTCTATATTTTATATGTGATGGTGTGATGGGCTACAAATCATAAATTATTTCCTTGTGTTCCAGGTATCCACCGGAAGCACCTGAGCTTCAGATCAGGAAAATGGCTGACTTGTGCTTTTTGGTGCAACACTATGACTTGGCTTACAGCTGTTACCACACCGCGAAGAAGGATTTCCTTAGTGACCAAGCCATGCTTTATGCAGCAGGCGCCTTGGTTGGTGCTGTCTGTCTGTCTGTCTGTCTGTGATGCTGGGAGTCAAGCCCGGGCCCCTGTGCTTGCTGAGCTATGTCCCTACGCCTGTGAAGCCTTTTTAAAAATGAAAACTGGCAGGCAGCACTTCGTGCACATGGCTTCCCCTCCAGAGCTGAGTCTCCCCTCTCTTCCTCTTTGTACAGTTCAGGCTTTACTTTCTCCTTCGTCCTCCCCTTAGAAGCTCCTCTTTGGGGCTGGAGAGATGGCTCAGTGGTTAAGGTCACTGAACTGCTCTTCCAAAGGTCCTGAGTTCAAATCCCAGTACCCACATGGTGGCTCACAATCATCTGTAATGAGATCTGACACCCTCTTCTGGTGTGTCTGAAGACAGCTACAGTGTACTTACATATAACAATAAATAAATAAATCTTAAAAAAAAAAAAAAAGAAGCTCCTCTTTATTTCAGCCCCACCAGGAGGAGGCATTTGGTATTTAAATTGTATCCTCCAGCCATGCTAAGCTGTCCAACAAGGTGTGTAGGCCATCTTCCAAGTTACCAGTCCATAGTTGTATTTGTGCTTCGTTTATGCAGAAGAGTGGGCTTCAAGAGAACTGTTCTCTCATCCTTGTTCCTTTTAGAGCAGCGTTTGTGAGCCGCAGGCATCTTCAGTTGTGGACCTATAATGTCATAATAAATACCCCTTATTTTTTTAGTAGTAAACTCTTCTCTCATATAGCTGCTACCTTGCTTAAATAGCTTAAATACAGTATTTATCACATATAGATAAAAATAGGAAACGCGCACAGTCATATAGCTGTGTGTAACAACAGACTGAATATATGGTGGTATTCTAATAAAATTATTGCTTAAGCTGGGCAGTGGTGGCCCACATCTTTTTTTTTTTTTTTTTGGTTTTTTTTTTTTTGGTTTTTTTCGAGACAGGGTTTCTCTGTGTAGTCCTGGCTGTCCTGGAACTCACTCTGTAGACCAGGCTGGCCTCGAACTCAGAAATCCGCCTGTCTCTGCCTCCCAAGTGCTGGGATTAAAGGCGTGCGCCACCAACGCCCGGCTCAACGGTGGCCCACATCTTTAACCCATACTTAGGAAGCAGAGGCAGGTAGATCTCTGAGTTCAAGGTCAGCCTGGTCTACAGAGAAAATTCCAGAACAGCCAAGGTTACATGGAAAAACCCTGTTTTGAAAATCAAAACAAAAGAAAATTATTGCTTAAAACATTCTCACCTACTGATGTCACAGTCATTTTGGTTTATATAAATATATGTTGATGTCTGCACAACAAAAATCACCTCACAACAAATTTGTTAGGATTTACCTTTGTTGTGGATATGCTAGGATATACCTTTAAATCATTCATTAGGGTCTCTGTGTAACCACCTAGCCTAAAACTTACTGTGTAGACCAGGCTAGCCTCAGACTTATAGGGATTAGCCTGTCTCCACCTCCCAAATGCTGGGATTAAAGGTGTGGGCCATCATACCAGCAAAGACCAGAATTTTAAGTCAAAACAAATTATGATTTTTGAGTATGCATTAAAGTGAAATTTATACATATGTGCTCTGAGACCTCCAGTGTTTGACTCATGTGAGAGCGTCTCTCCTGAAATCCTGGTGGTTTCCCCTTTAGGAAATGGCAGCAGTGTCGGCCTTCCTTCAGCCCGGAGCTCCCAGACCGTACCCTGCTCACTACATGGACACAGCGATTCAGACATACAGGGACATCTGCAAGTAGGTGGCTGCGACTGTACTTTGCCCATTTTGATGCTAATTTGGTATTTATAAGCAGTCCTTTGCTTTTCATGCCTTAGGTTCTCAAATGAGGTTGATTTAGAGACAAGTTGAAGAAAAAATAGTACTTCTCAGTTCCTAGCTGGGCTGTATTTGTGGGTATATGTAGTGATGGGGAGCATTTTTGTTCTGTGACATTTTTTATTTTACCTTCAAAAATTAGCCATTTTGAGTTTTTTGTTGTTAATTAGGCAGAAACACAGAGTGAAGTAAACCAGTCTTGGGGAAAATGAGAAGTAGTGAGTACTGTTAGAACTCTTACAAGGAAGGAGACTGTCAGCCAGGCCGGAGTACTTAGAATAGGCCCTGGTTATTCAACAGGTAGATGCTGATGCAGCGTGCCTATCTTGACTAGCCACCAGAGACATTTCTAGAATTGTAAATTACAGGAATGCGTTTTCTCTAGGTTTGTTGGTAAAGGCCAGTGGGAAAGTACACAAGAATTGAAAGTATAGAAATTATTAGGTGATAGATTTAGAAAGGCTTGGAGATACATTTATGCTAGGAGCCTTAACTGTCAATTCTTCCTAAGTTGGAGTTAAGATCTAGGTTGTAATGAATGAAAATTGCTGCGTACTTGAGTAGACCTTCATCATCACTTACTTCTTTTTAATGGTGCTGGACTGAACCCAGAACTTTGCCGCCCACACGCCTGGCTCCCTGATGTTTCTGTTGTTGATTGGACTCATTAGGAGACAGAGAGGGAACAATCATCCCGCTATTGTTCATACAGTGGGGATAGTAACACCAGTGCTTAAAACGAAACTGTGCCCTGGAGCTGGAAGATAGTGCTGGGTAGAGATGGTTGGGGCCAAGTCTGACCACTTGAGTTGATCCCTGGGACCCACATGACAGAGGAGAGAATTGACTTGTAAAAGTTGTCCTGACATCCACATGAGTGCTGTAATGAAAGTGCGTTTGTGCCCCCACATACGAATACACACAATAAATATAAAAGTATAATACAAGTAAAAATGTAATAATTTCTTACAAATCAGCAGCTTATAGGATTTAGGAAGTGAGCCTTATATGAGCATGCGTGCAGTGACTATTAGAGATGTGTCTGGTGTTCACCAAGGCAGATTTAGATATTCGGGGACACCTGTTTGAAAATATGATTGATGGAAAGTATGACATCATCAAAGCATTCGTTTGATGAGGGTCTATGTAATTCAGGCTCATTGAATTCGCTGTGTAGCCGAGAGTAGCCTTAGGTTCCTGATCCTCTGTTTCCACCTCTGGAGGTCTAGACTCAAACGTGTAAACTTTTTATTTTAAAGGACAGGGTCTCACTATGTAGCCCAGGCTGGCCTGGAACTCATCTTGTAGACCAGGCTGACCTCCTGCTCACAGATCCACCAACTGTGCCTTCCATATCCTGGGGTGTGATGTTATTTATGTCCAGCCTACAATACTTGCTGAGAGTACTACCCCCAACATTTTTAATTTTTTTTATGTGTGTCTGAGTCTGTGGGATGGACATGCCACATGATATGCCTATGGAAGTCAAGGACGACTTGATGAGAGTTTGTTCTTTGGTTCCAGGATTATAGGTGCACACCACTGAAAACCTGCAGCCTTGTGTTACGGTTCTTACTTTAAAATTGTCTGATGAGAAACGTGTTGGACAGGTCTGCAGCTCATCATTGCCAGGCTCCCAGTTTGATCCCTAGCTCCTCTAAAGAGAACAAAGATATAAGATATAAAACAAAGATAATTCTTTTCCTAAATCTTGATCATTTTATTGGAATTTGAGAAACATTGACAGAAAGGGAACACATTGGAAGCTACTGGAAGGAGACAAAGGCTAGCCTTGCCTCTTGAGTCAGGTCCAAAAGAGCAGGCAGGTTCCGTTGTGGAGCCTGACAAGCAGCTGTGCGGAGCTGGGCCAGGACAGGGCGAGTCCTCAGAGAAAGTGAGACTGTGTATTCGAGCAAGCACGCAGAGGACTTGGCTGTACATCCAGAAGGCTAGAGAGAAGAAAGAGGAGCAGGTTTAGCTGGGACTGTCAGGCTCCTGCCAAGACAGAGTTCTTGCTCAAAACCTGCCTGTGGACTTGACTGCATTGTAACCTCCATGTGCTGAAGAATGACTATGACGCTGACTATTTCCCTGTTTGTTTTTGTTTAGGAACATGGTGTTGGCTGAAAGATGTGTGTTGCTTAGTGCTGAAATTTTAAAAAGTCAAAGCAAGTACTCAGAGGCTGCAGCTCTTCTGATACGGTTGACAAGTGAGGTACTGGACTGACTGCGTAGTGTTGGGTTTCATTAGTTTGTAATGAGGTGCTGTATAAGACATAAAGTAAGGAGGGGCTCTGTGAACTTCACTTTATTTAAAGTTTTGGTTTTTTTGTTATTGGTTTTTTGGGGGGATTCTTAATTTTATTTATTTAGTTTTCTTAATTTTTTGGTAGTAGGAGGAGCTTGAGACAGTTTCTGTGGTTCATGCTGGCCTTAAATTCCTACCGATTTTCTGGCCCAGCCAACTGAGTACTGAGGATTTCAGTCATGAATACCACACTCAGCTACTGTATCTTCTGTAATTTGAATCTATTTATTGAAAATCATGTTTTAAAATTTATTTACTTTATGTTTTGAGTGTTTTGCCAACATGAGTGTCTGTGCTTCGTGTGTGTGCTTGTCGCTCACAGAGGTCGGAAAGTGTCGAGCCCGGGCCTGGAGCGGGTGGCTGTGCGGGAGGTCAGAGCCCGGGCCTGGAGCGGGTGGCTGTGCGGGAGGTCAGAGCCCGGGCCTGGAGCGGGTGGCTGTGCGGGAGGTCAGAGCCCGGGCCTGGAGCGGGTGGCTGTGCGGGAGGTCAGAGCCTGGGCCTGGAGCGGGTGGCTGTGCGGGAGGTCAGAGCCTGGACCTGGAGCGGGTGGCTGTGCAGGCAGTCAGAGCCCGGGCCTGGAGCGGGTGGCTGTGCGGGAGGGAGCCTGTGGGTGCTGGGAGTGCAGCGCGGGGTCTGTGCAGGGCAGCCAGTGCTCTTCACTCCTGAGCCGTCCTTACAGCCCTGATGGAGTTGGTTCTGTTTCTATAATCTCAGTCTACCTTTCGCTACTAACCATGACTATGTGTGTGGCATCTTGTTTGATATAAGTTCTGTGCTATGTAAAACTGAGACGTGTTCCAATTTAATATGAAATTAGTGCTTAAAAATGCTAGAGCAGTGAGGTGGTGAGTGGGTGGAGGAGCACCTTATAGAGGTAAAGGGGGATGGGGTGGGGTTTGTGGGGGAAAACTGGGAAGGGGATATCATTTGAAGTGTAAACAAATAAAATGATTAATAAAACACACAAATCACCAAAATTAAAATAAAATCACTGATTGTTTAGTCTCTGCCTTTACCTTACAACCATTTAAAGAAAACCATTAAGCTTTAAAAATGCATCCAAAGTAGATAAATCTAAAAGATGGCTAGCTGTACCAGTCTGCTTTGGGTGCCCCCAAGGCATAAATAACTTATCAAAAAAATTAAAACTTTTTACCCAATACTTTTGTGACGCGTTATCGACAGCTTGCTCTCCTTGCTCAGGATGAGGAGGTTTGCAGTGCTTGAGGCACTTCTGTGTCCGTCCGTCCGTCCGTCCGTCCGTCCGTCCGTCACAGGACGGACCAGACGCTGGTAGTCCTCTGAAACATGCTTCGATTCATGACCCGAAGGTCTCTGAAGCCACTACTTTGTCTTTGTCACTACTAGTTTTGTGTGTGGCAAACAGTGCTACTCCCTGGTGACTTAGCACTCAGGTCTAGTGAGTGTTGGCTCTGGTGGCTGTTCGTGTTCAGACAGCACATGTGTCAGACATGAGCTATGCGGTCATTGGATAAGGTTCTCGAAGCGCGTTCATACTCTACTTCAAAAGCAAATCTGACCCTGACTTTGAGTGGTATGTTATGTTTTTCAACCTAGGATTATCAGTGAATATACAAAGAATTTCTGATCCAGGAATTTTTGGTTTCTTTTCTCCTGGCTTAAATGTGTTTGCCTTTCTACCCCCATGTATAAATAAAATTTCTTTAGAGCACGGTATCATAACCTTTTGACTTGTTTTTTTTTTTTTCCTAAACTTTCTCAAATCTATGATTTGTCTTTTTTTTTTTTTTTTTTTTTTTCCTAAACTTTCTCAAATCTATGATTTTTTTTTTTTTTTT
>BDUI01002007.1:72885-88438 GCA_002335545.1 Apodemus speciosus
TTTTTCGAGACAGGGTTTCTCTGTGTAGGTAGCCCTGGCTGTCCTGGAACTCACTCTGTAGACCAGGCTAGCCTCGAACTCAGAAATCCACCTCCCTCTGCCTCCCAAGTGCTGGGATTAAAGGCGTGCGCCACCACGCCCGGCTTGAATGAACTATTTCTACATGTTTTCTTTAGATACTGGAACATAATGTTGAGTGAGAATAATCATTTACAGCTTAAATTTGAAATACAAAAGCCAGTTCTATGCATTGTTTATGTGTATACTTCTAATAAAATTTACAAGAAATATGCAAATATGCCTGAAAGTGCTAGGATTTAAGCCCAGGAGAAGTGATGCCAGTGGATGGGATGTTAGGATTGGAAGGAGCGCGCAGAGGGCCTTTGGGCATAATGCTCTTTCTTTTAAAAAATAAGGATCATGAAATGAAAGCTAAATTTCAAGATATGAGTTTGACTTGATGGCTCAAGAGGTATTAATGGACTTGGTGCAATCAATGCCTGGCTACTCGAGTTCAGACTCAAGAAGCCACATGGGGAGAACTGATGCCCAAAAGTTGTCCTCTGACCTCCACGCTTGTACCAAGCAAATACATAAATATATAAACAAGTAACTTAATAAAAAGCTGTAAGATGCAAGCAATGGGACTGGAGAAACAGCTCATTGTTTAAGAGCATGGGGCTGTTCTTCCAGAGGACCAGAGTTCAATTCATAGTAGCTCAGAACCTCTGTAATTCCAGGTTCTAAAACCTTCGACCTGGATACCAGGTATACAAACAAACATGCCACAAAGTGCCCATAGACATAAATAAATTTAAATTAAAAAAACAAAACAAACAGTGGTAGTACACACCCAGATCTCTGTTTGAGGCCAATCTGCAGATCGAGGTCCAGAACAGCCAGGGCTACACAGAGAAACCCTGTTATGAAAAACCAAAATAAATAGGAAAAGAAGATACAAGCCAGGAGTGGTGGTTCATACCTTTAATCCCAGCACTTTGGAGGTAAAGACAGGAAGATGAGTTTCGTGTCATCCTTAAGTTAATTAGCTAGCTTAAGACTAGCCTGATACATGAGATGCTGAATCAAAAACAAAATTTTCATCTATAGGCAATGTTTTATGCAACCTCTGTATGCTGAGATATCTTATGTAAAAACTGTAGAAGTTAGGCAAAATAACATTAGCTCTGAGTTGGGAAGAAAAAAGTATCAGTATTAGGAGCAAAGTTGCAGTTAGTCTAGGACTAACAAGTAGTTATTTTTGTTGGTCAGTGTAGTGGGGTGGCCTAATGTTTCTTGTATTTCAATGCTAATTTAGGGTCCCCAAGACTGGCTATCTCAGAGTCTACACATAAGACACTGAGTGGCCCTGCCCCCAGTTAATTGTGATTGGTAAATAAAGATCCCAGCAGCCAGGAAGCTGGGCAGAAGAGACAGGTGGGTTGAGGTTTTGCGGGATTGGGGCAGAGAGGACCACAAGGAGGGGAAGAGGAAGAAGGAGCTGCCATGGAATAAAGGAAGAGCAGCAAGAGGGGAGCAGCCACATGGTCAGCTAAGCCGTCAAAGGACGCCAGCTCTGAGGGCTGCATGGTTGGAGCTGGGAGCCGGCCAGATGGAACGTAGTAAGTAAGAACTCAGGCTATCCATAGGAAAGGAGACTGACCGCACGGGGTGGGGGCAGGCAGCTACCCAGCTGGTACGCTGCTTAAGACTTACTACAAACAGAAAGGCCGTGAGTGTGTCTTTCATCAAGAGCTCAATGATCAAGGTGGGGAAGAAGACCCAGGGCCAGTATTTGTTAATATTTTCTTTACTACAGAACAGAAAATAAGCCGGGTGGTGGTGGTGCACGCCTTTAATCCCAGCGCTTAGGAGGCAGAGGCAGGTAGATTTCTGAGTTCAGGACCAGCCTGGTCTACAGAGTGAGTTCCAGGACAGCCAGGGCTACACAGAGAAACCCTGTCTCGAAAAAACAAAACAAAACAAAACAAGAACAGAAAATTAGAATCCTGCAAGAGTGATACACACACACACACACACACACACACACACACACACACACACACACATTTGGATATGTCTGGATCTTCTTTGAAATGTGTTTTAAATACATATGGCAGAAGTTCCTATGTATTTAAATGTCAAGTTTGTTTTCTTTTCCTTTTTTAAGGCGAAAAGCAAGCGGCTACTCATATAAGTCTTGACCAGGAGTATGACTCTGAGTCATCCCAGCAATGGCGAGAACTTGAGGAACACGTTGTGGCTGTTGCTAATAAAGGAGTAGTTCCAACCGGTTTCTATCCCACACAGTATTGTTTGGACAGTTACTCCGATAACTCCAGGTTTCCACTGGCAGTTGTAGAAGGTGATATGATTGAACTTAAAAGAATTATGTATATGAATGTTTTGCCTGCATGTATGTATGTATGTGCACCATATGCATGCCTAGTGCCCTGGAAGACAGACGATGATGATGGATCTCCTGGAATTAGAGATGGTTGGGAGCTGCCCTTTGGGTTCTCTATAAGACCAGTGATCTTAACCATTGAGCCATCCGTCTCTCCAGCACAATACTTGAATGTATGCTTGTGGCTTTTTGTTCTACTTCAAGCAGATTCATGATAATATATGAAATGCCACATTACTGGAGGTTCTGGGCACGAAGACAACTTACTATGTACTGAGCTGCATTTATAATCAAATAGTGGGGATCTAATATCTGTGTATGTAACATGGTACTGGAGTACCAAGAGAGTGACATCAGGACGTCTAATTCACTTCCAAACTGAATTCTATATGTGACAAAAGACAGTCTAAGCAAACGAAGGTATGTTGAGAAGTAGTGGTGGGTTTATGAAACTTATTAAATGTAACCTTTTTCTTTTGTAGAGCCAATTACTGTGGAAGTGGCATTTAGAAACCCTTTAAAAGTTCCGCTTTTGCTGTCTGATTTGTCATTGCTCTGGAAGTTTCAACCTAAAGATGCCAGTGGGAAAGACATTGAAAAAGTTAAAGAACGAGTAAGTTGCTACAGGTATCACTGCCCCTCGAGTAGTTTACCTTAGGTGTAAACCACCTGTGCTTATTCTTGAAATGTAAGAGTACAGAGAGACATGAACTGAAAACTCTCTTCCTGCTATTTGGAAAACCACAGTGACATTTGCCTGCGTATCTTCACATTGGTTCTTTTCACTTTTATGTTTTTGCTCATGTTCTGGATTAGGAAATTCACTATTCATGTTGCTTAGTATGTGTTCTCTATTATTAAAATATTAAGTGCCTGATTTTTTATAACCTGCTTTTTGGATTATTCATAGACTATTTCACTGTCACTTACTAGTTGGCTTGAAAGTTTCCATGTTTACTATCACAATAATTCTATGGCGAATTTTTAGATTTGTGGTAGAAATTTGGGTCAAATCTATGGCCTCTTCTATGTAGTGAGCCATGTATTTTGTGGTATTTTTTGTTCGTAGCTTTTAAGTAATTATTTTGGCCATTATGAACTGTGAGCATTTGAACTTCTCTTTGGGTCTTGTCCTCTTGATGACTGCATCATTTTTTTTTTTTTTTGGTGGGGGTGAGGGGGTGAGACAGGGTTTCCTCTGTGTATCCCTGGCTGTCCTGAAACTCACTCTGTAGACCAGGCTGGCCTGGAACTCAGAAATCCGCTTGCCTCTGCCTCCCAAGTGCTGGGATTAAAGGCGTGCCTGACTGATGACTGAATCTTGAATAAATCACTTACCTGCTTTAGATGAGTCAGGCTGAACAAAATGAAATGTACACATCAGGTGCCTTCCATAGGTGGCTCTACAGTGGGTGTGGAAAACATAGACTAAGCATCTGCAGGTGCTCAATAACTTCCGTTTGATGTTTGTAAATTTGGCCAATAAAATGTTAATAATTTGTTTTTTTATTTGTTAGTATGTTTATTTAAAAAATACATAATTTGTTCTTTAGGTTACAGGTGAACCTGAAATGATTGGAACTGAAGTTATTTCAGAATTCTTAATTAACAGTGAAGAATCTAAAGTGGTAATTGTTTGAATCATTTTTCTATCTTTTGTCTTTATAAGATTGTAAACTGAAAACAAAGTAGAAGGTGAGCTTAATTCCTGTAGCAATGGCATAGTCTAGCTTTTTGTTTATTTTGTTTTGATTTTTGAGACAGGGTTTCTCTGTGTAGCCCTGGCTTGTCCTGGACTCATTTTGTAGACCAGGTTGTCCATGAACTCACAGAGATTGACCTGCCTCTGCCTCCCAAGTGCTGAGATTAAAGGCGTGTGCCACTACTTCTGGCTTATTCTAGCTTTTCTAGTCTAAAGTTTGTGAGATTAGAAAGCTGGAATTGTCCAAAGAAATCCATAGGAAAGTAGTAGTTTGTCTTGGATAAAGTCTCTGGAGAAGCGGGGCAAACTTCTCACCTTTTCAGTGTTAACCTGGCAAAGATATAGGCACTTAGGTGCACAGAATTCTTTCTTTTTGGAAAGAGGCTCCCTATGTGTCTCTGGCTAGTCTGGAACTCACTGTGTAGACCAGACTGGCCTTGGACTCAAAGAGCTTGCCTGCCTTTCTTCTTGAGTGCTGGGATTAAAACTGTGTGCCACCACGTCCAGCCCAGACTTCTTTTTTTTTAATTAAAAGTATCATTTAGGGCTGGCACTTAGTGTGTGCAAAGCCACATGTTTGAGTCCCAGTACTATAAAAGAAGAAAATCGTATTTTTGAGGATCAGGACACCATTTTTGATTTGTTTTTTTACCTGGTTTGGTAGTGCATACCTTTAGGCCCAGAACTGGGAAAGCAGAGACAGGTAGGTCTCTATGAGTTTGAAGCCAGCCTGGTCTACATAGCAAGTATCAGACTAGCCAAAGCTACGTAGTGAGACTCTAGCTCAATAACAAAACAACCAAAAAAGAAGAAAAGAAAGAAAGAAAGAAAGAAAGAAGAAAAGAAAAAAAAAAGAACAGGAAAGCAAAGAAAGAAAATGAAAAGAAAAAAGAAAAAAACCAAAACAATTATTGAATTTATAGATCTTCTTTTAAGAAAGATGTTTTTCCATACTTATCCTGACAGGGATATACCATGATTAAGAAAGTGATCTTCCCAGGGCAAGACTCTTCCATTGAACTTGGGGTTAGCTGACCCCTGCGATTTCACTAAATGGGGAAAATGCCACTGCAGATTCTGTGATAAATTTTGGAAAGGAAGGGAGAAAGAACGAAAGAAAGAGAGAGAAAGGGAGGGAGGGAAGGAGAGAGAGAGAGAGAGAGAGAGAGAGAGAGAGAGAGAGAGAGAGAGAGAAGAAAAAAGGAAGGAAGGAAAAGAAAAGAAAAGAAAAGAACCTTTTCCATAAGAAAAAATGTCATTTTAAAAGTTTAGCTCATTTTGCAACATTCCAGAACTGAGGTGCTGTGCTATTAAGATCCTGTGAAAACATAATAAGAATGACTTCAATATTTCCATAGGCAAGACTGAAGCTCTTTCCCCATCACATAGGGGAGCTGCACATTCTGGGAGTTGTGTATAATCTTGGCACTATTCAGGGCTCCGTGACAGTAGATGGCATTGGTGCTCTTCCTGGATGTCACACAGGTAAAGCTATAGCATCGCTAAGCAGTTAGAACAGTAACACTTACACCACCCCACAGAATACAAGAACGGATGGAGGTTTTTCCTAACTAGGTCTAGTGTGCTTTTCACGCATATCCAGCTTTGTAACATTGCCCATGGCATGTTGTCGTCTGCAGAGTTCCAGTTGGAGAACTATAGTCAAGTTACAAAAAGTTTCCACCAAGAAAAAAGTCTCATAATATTTTAAGTAAGCATATGATTTTGTGTTGGGCTGTAGGTTGCGCAGTTATATAATGGCATTTCAGCATGTATAAGCATATGTAATTTAGATTATTCTAACTTCTGGCATAGGTTCAAAAGTAAGAGCCTTTACTCCCTTACTGATAATGTTTTTGTTACTGATCTCAGTTTAATAAGTGTAGCTAAATAAATTTTATTGGTTGAAGTGACTGCTGCCAATATAAAACCTCCTTAGTATATATTGTTTTTAACACTTCCTGTCTATAAAACAGCATACAAAAGCCACTGTTTCCCCGTTGGATATTAAATAGTCAAGCTGCCTGTGGCAGTGCATGCCCGTAATTCCAGCCACTTGGGAGACTAAGACAGGGGAATTGCAAAACTACCCTGTACAGTTTAGCCAGATACTGTCGCAAAATAAAAGTAATAAAATTTGACTGTTGGTATATCTCATTGATAGTGCACTTGGCTAGCATGAAGTCCCAGGTTCAGTCAGTAAAGACAACCCCCCCCCCCAAAAAAAAAAAAAACAGGAAAAGAAACCACTTAAAATATTGTTATTTGTTCCCAAAAGGAGCAGTTAGTTTCAAGCTAATATTCTTGGTGCCCTAAAGAGTATTCTCTGCAAAGTTTAAAGAAAACCATAAAGATACATTACTTTATTTAACATGACTTGGTAGGGGTTTGTTTTTTTTTTTTTAACATGGAGAACTCCACAAGATCTTAATATTACCTTAAAATTAATACATAGTTGTCTGAGTTTAGGTTGAAAAGATGCTAAGAAGGGAGTTTGCAATAAAATGCTCTAGTTCCCAGAGTTAATGGATAGATCTTAAAACAAATTACAATTGGGACTGGAGAGATGGCTCAGTGTTTAAGAGCACTGACTGCTCTTCCAGAGGTCTTGAGTTCAAATCCCAGCAACCACATGGTGGCTCAAAACCATCTATAACGGGATCTGATGCCCTCTTCTGGTGTGTCTGAAGACAGCTACAGTGTGTGTGTGTGTGTGTGTGTGTGTGTACAAATCTTTAAAAAAAAACCGAATTAAAATTGACTGACATTGTGTGTGTGAACTTAGAGTTAACATTCCCATTTGGATATAGGAGAGACTTAAATAGATAGGATGAATCAGCAGGAACAAAAAAACTGCAAACACAAATGCACAACATTTGAGTATGGTCTTCTGAGTTTTAGCACTGTATTTCTGCTTCCTGTTTTGATAATTGCTAGATAGGTCATTTGGAAGTATTCTTGCTAATTATGTATTTAAAGCAGTGTGAGTGTGTACTGAGAATTGTTTTACTTTCTTTTCTCACTGGTACTTAACTCTTAATTGAATAGCACAGAATTATGGTAGTCTATAAAATATAGCTAAGAATTAGAGAGCTAAAACAGATACATTAGAGGTCGTAATTTGTGACTTTGAGCTAACATTAAACTAAGTTACATCATTCATGACATATTAGACATATTCTTTTCATTCAGAATGTTCATAGGGACATGAGTACAATAACTCAAGAGAATACTACATTATATATCCAATCTGGACCTTTGCAGTCAAAGGCCCTGAGTAGCCTTCAGGAAGATGGGATTGTGAGCGCTTACCCTAGCCCTTGCATGCGTGTGAGTACCTTATGAAGCCTTTGGTGAAACCTCACATAGATATTGAAGAAGTTAAAAGAAAACTATCTCTATTAAAATTTTCATTGTTCAGCCTTTTGAAAAGATATACATTATCAAATTAGTGCCATACTTGATATGAATAAAAGTAAAAGGCTGACCAGTGTTCTGTATTAATTTAATAATTTTCTCATGGCCAGTATCCACATCAGGCCCCAAAAAAGTTGTTCTCCGGTCTTTTTGGTGAATAAGGATTATGGTTTATGTGATGCTGGTTTTAAAGACTTCTGTTCAGTGATAAGCAGCTGTTATGTAACACTGTAAGTCCAACTCAGAGTGAGAAATTGAATAGCATGTCATAGGTGATATCAAACATGGAATTAAAGTATACTCACTGCTGTGATTACGTGTGATACTCAGCGGTTGCCTGGAGTTTTTCTGGTATTTATGAAAAAATCTATAGTATTTATATAGTCAAGTTAAATCTTCAAACCTATCATATCATTTTAGGGTATTGATTTATTTATTTATTTTTAATTGCAGGAAAACATTCTCTGAGTATGTCAGTCCGAGGGAGACAGGATTTAGAAATTCAAGGCCCTCGACTTAACAACACGAAGGAAGAGAAGACGTCTGTTAAGTACGGTCCTGACCGGCGTTTAGACCCTATAGTCACAGAGGAGATGCCGCTCCTAGAGGTATCGCGCTTCTTCCCATGTCAGGGCCTAACCATCACAGGGCCAGATGATGTTTCACAAAAAGTGATTTTAGGCTGCATTTACTGTTGATAAAATCTTGGTGATAGTGGTGGTGGTGGTTTTTTGTTTTGTTTTGAGACTCTATATAGTCCTGGTTGGCCTTGAACTTACAGAGATCCCCTGTCTCTGCATCCTGAGTTGCTGGGATTTGAATTGTACCTTTTTAAAAAAGATTCATTTATTTTATTATGTGAGAATACTGTCACTCTCTTCAAACACATAGAAGTGGGTATCAGATTCTATTGTAGACTGTTGTGAGCCACCACATGGTTGCTGGGAATTGAACTCAGGACCTCTGGAAGAGCAGTTAGTGCTTTTAACTGCTGAGCCTTCTCTAACCCTGAATTGAACTTTCAAACTATTGTTAAGCTAGCTAAATAGATCTCATTGACAAGGGTCGGATTGTGTGAAAATCGGCATTCCATCACAGCCATGCTGTAAACTATAATCCTCAAAATATTAGAAATTAGCCCCGGTCGTGGTGGCGCACGCCTTTAATCCCAGCACTTGGGAGGCAGAGGCAGGCGGATTTCTGAGTTCGAGGCCAGCCTGGTCTACAGAGTGAGTTCCAGGACAGCCAGGACTATACAGAGAAACCCTGTCTCGAAAAACCAAAAAAAAAAAAAAAAAAAAAAGAAATTAGCAAATATTTGTAACTCAGCACTTTGGTTATTGGACTCGATGACCCTTTTGCAATTTAAAGAAATAATACATGAGTGAATGCTCATAGAGTATCTGCAGAGTAAGTCAGACAAAGGGGTGTCTAGTATCCATATGATAGAGGGAGGAGAGGAGTGGGTCTGCAGGCTCTGCCACGAGTAGGGAAGGCAATGGATGCGATGTAGAAGGAAAGGCTGTGTCAGGGAGTGCGGCCAAGACGGGAGAATGGAGGAGAGCTTTGTTTGTAAGTGCCACGGTGAGGCCCCGTACTGTGTGTGCTGGTTTCCAGTTTCCCTAGCACAAGTCTGTATGACCGCCTTTCTTCAAAAGGTGCCTGTAATGTGATCCAAAATGGTATTCATGTTTTCAGGCCTTGTGACCTTCAATATAGTATTAGTAGTTATTAGGGCTGGCGCTGAGTCCCATGGTTGGGCGCTGGCGTGTATCGGTGGGAGACTGTTGAGGAGCTGCACGTATTCTCAGATCTAATGAGTTTCAAAGCCAAGGGGCAAAATGTAATGGGAAAAGGAAGAAAGGACACAGGCCCAAGTGCCGTCTTATGCGTGGCTCACTTTATTTGGTATCCATGTTGAGAGCTTTTACTTATTTAAAGTCATATTTAGCTGTTTATTTATTGTTTTTTGTTCTATACTGATCCTTCTAGACAAAACTTTTCAGTTAAATTTGATTGGCTGATTGATTGTGATGCTGGGGTTCAAACCCAGGGCCTCACATGTGCTAGACATGCATTCTGCCACTCAGCCAGCTACGTCTTATTTACTAATGTCTGTACACTTTAAAACTTATTCTTTCCATTTATTTTTGTTGTTTTCCTCCACGTTATTTTGCATGCATGTAGGATGCATGCACTAGAGTGTGTGTGTGAGGTCAGAAGACAGTTGTCTCCTCCCTGCCATGTGTGTTTGAGGTTAGAACTCCAGCTCGCTATTACTGTCACCTGCTGAATGTCTCACCGCCTGTGTGGATTCTGGAACTGCTGGTCTTCCCACCTCTGTCTGTACCGGTCGGTGCCTGGTATCGAGCCTGCCTGTCTATCAATACTCAATGGCAGAATGTACTCCAGCATCACAATCAATCAATCAATCAGTCAAATTTAACTGAAAAGTTTTGACTAGAAAAGTCAGTGTAGTACAAAGAAGCAACAATGTGTGTGTTCTAAATCGAAGGGCTATGTTCATATGAATGTCAAGGTAGTATGACCAGAGTTTTTTTCTTGTCCCAGAACTCAAAGTAGGATGGTCTTTGTGCTATTTACTCATACTCTGAGAATTTTTGTAAATCTTGTTTATTCTGTTTTGTTGTTTGTTGAGATAGGATTTTACTATGTAGCCATGGACCTTGGTATTTCGGGATAGCCCGAAATCAGCCTGCTTCTGCCATTTGAATGTTGGAATTAAAGATAGGGGCCACCATGTGTGCCTGTTTGATTCAGTAGTGTTTCCTTATGTCTCTGTGTGTCGTGTTTAGCATGGCAAGCATGGTCATCTCATCTCCCACTACATATTTCAACCTGTCAAGTTCTTGCAATGATAATTCATTAATACTCTATAGTCGTAGGTAAGGTTAGTGCCTAGAGATGAATTTAGACAGATTAGAGTTTAAATGTCATGTTAGATCTGCTCTCTTTTATAGTTTAAAGTCATAGGTCATAGATGTTTGTCTGGAATTATACAGGTAAGAATTTATGAGGACTTACTTTCAAAAGCAGGCATTCTGATGACTGTAGTGAGTTTTCAAAATAAATTAGTACAGGTCACCAAAACATAGTCACTTCTACAAGTACACAGTTCTTGTTAAGCCATGAAATGTTCTTTAGTTGTGTGTGGTTTTTATTTTTTATTTTTTGGTTTGTTTTTGGTTTTTTGAGAGAGGGTTTCTCTGTGTAGTCCTGGCTGTCCTGGAACTCACTCTGTAGACCAGGCTGGCCTCGAGCTCAGAAATCCACCTGCCTCTGTCTCCCCAGTGCTGGGATTAAAGGCGTGCGCCACCACTGCCCTGCTGTTCTTTAGTTATTAAATCTGTTAAAAAATATAACCAGCTGGACGGTAGTGGTGCACACCTTTAATTCCAGCACTCAGAAGACAGAGGCAGGTAGATTGTTGAGTTCGAGGCCAGCCTGGTCTACAGATGAGTTCCAGGACAGCCAGGGCTACACAGAGAAACCCTGCTGCAAAAAGCCAAAAGTGGAAAAAATTATAACTTTTTTGTATTTCTTTAATAATTTTGCCTTTTTTGAAAACTTTATACGTCTCCCTCTAACTTCTCCTATGTCCTCCCTCCCAATCTCTTTTTAATTACTGTGGTGCATGCGTGTGTCTCTGTAACCTGAGTTGTTCAGTTCTGCTCATACGTATGTGCCCAGGCTGACTACTCGGGTGTGTGGCCTGTGTGAGAGCTTGTTTCTTATTGGTCATTGGCATCTGTGGCTCTTCATCTGGGGTGGGTCCAAGTGGAATTTCCCCACCAGCAGTTTCACATCAGCTGATGCTATCATTATACGGGTCTGGTTCTGGCAATCATGTTGTTGGAAGTCGATGTGTCATACATAGAAAACACTAATAGCAGACACCCTAGTCTTCTGGCTCTCACCGTCTTCCTACCCCCTCTTCCTTGATGTTTCCTAAACTTTAGGTGTAGAGGTTGCAGCAAGTATGTCTCACACGACAATAGCTAAGATAGAGCTTCTCCGGCCCAGTTCTAAGTGTCTGACCCTAGAAAACCTGATTCACTATGTAGCTACGTGAACTAGGTACTGTCATTGGCTTAAACCTTGTGGAACTTAGTGGCCTTTAAATTCATACCCATTCTGTATTTGGAACTGCTCGTGTTAGAGCTGCATTCTGGGCAGGGTGTAGGGCGGCTTCTTACTCTACATAGAAACAACTGGTGTTTGGAATGACCATTTATGTGTACTTGGGGTTGCCAGAGTCCTTTGGGAGTGCTGAGGTGTGCTTTCTGAGAATTTTATTTTGTCTTTTGTGTGCTAATTACTGAGGAGTCATTAATTAGGCTTCTACTTTTAATTTCTTAGCATTTGTGTTCAATGTATGACTCAGGATGGTTTTGAGTAGTACCGAAATATGCCTAGCTTTTATTCGTAGGTTCAAAATATTCAAGATTTGTTAGATCTGACATTGCCCCATTGAGTTAGTAAAAGCTTGGGATGTGTGGGACCTTTTGGATTGTAGAGTTGTGGGTGTGGAGCCTTGGCTCTCTAGTGAGCCATGGGTGTGCACTGGTGCGTTAGCTACTTTAACTTCACAGTGGTAAAGGTTATAAGTCTAAGTTTGTCTAGTGTTCACAGCCCTTTTAAATAGCTTCTTACTTGTCCGTATATACATAGTCATGTCAGCTTGACAAGCCATCTTGTTCTTGTATTTGAAATTCAGAATTTAAAATCTGAGTAGCAAAATAACACTAGATGCTTGACCCAAAGGAGACTTATGAAATAACTCTCTTTTAGAAAAGAAATGCAGTCTCTTACAGCATTGCTAATTAGAGGCTCAGAATTTTTAACAGTGTAATAATATTTTTTCCCTCCAATGCAGGTGTTCTTTATACATTTTCCTACAGGGCTCCTCTGTGGAGAAATCCGAAAAGCATATGTAGAGTTTGTCAATGTCAGCAAATGTCCTCTGACTGGACTGAAAGTTGTGTCCAAACGCCCAGAGTTCTTCACATTTGGCGGCAATACCGCTGCTCTGACGCCGCTGAGCCCCTCCACATCTGAGAACTGCAGTGCCTATAAGACGGTTGTGACAGCTTCCCCCTCCTTGGGGACAGCACTTGTGTCAACAGCATCATCTGTGGACTTCGGGACTGGCACAGGACAGCAGCTGGAAGCTATTCCTGTCCCCCTTCCTGACTCCGTGCTGCTCCCCGGCGCTTCCATCCAGCTGCCGATGTGGCTTCGTGGGCCAGACGAGGAGGGTGTCCATGAAATTAACTTTTTATTTTACTATGAAAGCGTTAAAAAGCAGCCAAAAAAACGGTGGGTAATTTGAAACTTGTAAAGTGTAAGAGCCTTACTTAATACTTAATATACACATTAGAGTAAATATTTGATACTTGTTGTAATTATCACATATTTGGTACATGTTATATATCATTGATTACTAAGATTACTAAGTAACCATCTTCCAAATTATGCATGATGTCTATATCTACACTTAATATGTACTTATATGTACATATTTATATATAAACTTAAATTTATAATTACAACTTAGTTCTAGGTAGGTTAGAATGTAAAAAATTTAACTACATGAAATTTTTTAATGTAGAAAATGAAAATGAAGTGAAAATATTTAGCTGTTTTTAGTTTATACGCTTACTGATTCTTTGATAGATTTAATTGCTGTGTCATTTGTATATGAAGTCCCCTCCCACATGGCCATCCTTTTGTAAGGATGTGATTTTGGCATATATGAGAAATATCTGTACAGTGACTTACAGTGGGCGATCACTTAAAGAATGCAGCCTCGCTGAGGGGGTCAACATCAGGCCTGCACGTTGCACAGCAGAGTGCTAATGCTACTGTCATCTTTATACAACTAATACTTTTTATTCCGTAGGATATCTAAATGTTGTGACATAGTGTAAGGAGAAAAACAGGAACATACGCATTTTAGGTCCTTAGTAATGTGCGTTCTCCTCAAGAGGATAGACACAGGCCAAGTTCTTTGACCAGAGAAGCTTTAGTCCTGGGGCAGTGAAGGTAGCCTCAGAGGGCTGGAGAGATTTCACAGCCTGGATGCCAAGTGGATAGGAATCCACATTGTCTGTGCACAACAGTGAACAGAGAACAGTGAACAGAGAACAGGAACTACATTGTGGGAAGGACGTCAGTAGGGTCAGTGTGGTAGTGTGGGCCAGAAGTCGGGGAAGCAAGAGCAGGACTGCAGGCCTCCCGGACTTTGGCAGAAAAACAAACGTTAGATCTGAAATGTACAGCTTTTTTACCAAGTTAAAACTTGAGGTTTGAGACCTGGGGAGATGTGCCTGAGTGGCTGAGAGCTCTTGATGTTCTTCCAGAGGACTCATCTTCGGTTCTCAGCATCTAATTGGGTGCCTCACAACTGTGTGTAATCCAGTTCTGGGTGATCTGGCGCCTTCTTCTGTCCTCTGTGGATACTTATATGTATACAAGTGGCGCGCGCACACAAAGTTTTAAAAAAATGTTGTGGTTTGGTTTGGTAATTTTAATTTTGAGACCTATATGTTTGTTTTGAGATAGGATCTCACTGGCCTTGGCTGGCCTGGAACTTACTGTAGACCAGGTTGGCCTCAAACATTCAGAGATCTTCCTAACTTTGCCTTGCTTAATGGCATGTGCCACCACACTTCTGGGACATCTTTGGACCGCCTTTTTTTCTTTTTTTTTTTTTTTTTTTTTTTTGGTTTTTCGAGACAGGGTTTCTCTGTGTAGTCCTGGCTGTCCTGGAACTCACTCTGTAGACCAGGCTAGCCTCGAACTCAGAAAGCCGCCTGCCTCTGCCTCCCAAGCACTGGGATTACAGGCGTGCGCCACCACGCCCGGCTTTGGACCGCTTTTAAGAGAGAAGATGTAATTGTTGCTGTGTGAAGGTTATTTTCACTATGACATGGTTGAATTTGACCAGCCGAAGAAAGGCCTAGAGCCAGGAATACTGAGTTTCCTTCCAAATTGAGACTGAACAACTAAACTGAACTTAAGTCGAACTATAGTTTTACCTCATTATATTCTTTGTTTTTCTGCTTATATGGAATCCTGGAAGTTACTATGTTTCTGGTCTTTATTAAAAATTAGAGATTTGTAACATAAGGAGAGAATCTTAGGTTCAGTTTGCTTGTGTTTTTAATCTTCAGACACAGAATATTAAGACACACTGCAGTTATTTGTACTAGCCGGTCTTTGAATGTGCGAGCGACTGTCTGCAGAAGTAATTCACTTGAAGGCGAAGAGGGCCAGGGCGGCAATATGCTGGTCTTCGTGGATGTAGAAAATACCAATACTGTAAGTTATCTCAAACGTGAATTTTGTCTTAAAGTCTCTTTAGAAACGTTTGGGGTTTAGTGATTTTTTTTTCTCCACAGTTTGGCATACGTATGAATTTAGGACTGTACACACACTAGTATGAGCACATCTAAAATGTCTCCAATGGCTTTGATTCTGTGAAAGGATCTGCTGGTAATAGTATGGTACATTGAAGTCAGGTATAGTGCTCAGTGATACAGTCTCACTGAACACTACCAAAGAAGTGTGTGTGGATTTCATTTCCCATATTAATAATCCTGTGCTCACAGGTTCTGACAGTCCATTCCCTTTAGACATTTCTGTCCATATACTCTAAATATCAAAAAGATGCGATAATAAAGCTTATAGAGCCTCAAGCTGATCAGTTCAGATACTTAGCAAATGTTATTACTTCTGTAATGCTTGCTTTTAGTTTAATAAATCTGTAAAAACACTTTTTAAGAAACAGATTTATTTTATTGAAATGCTGGTAATTTTTACAAGATTATGTTTATTATTTGAGTAAGAAAATGTCGACAGGCAGTGGTGGTGCACGCCTTTAATCCCAGCACTTGGGAGGCAGAGGCAGGTGGATTTCTGAGTTTAAGGCCAGCCTGGTCTACAGAGTGAGTTCCAGGTCAGCCAGGGCTACACAGAGAAACCCTGTCTCGAAAAACCAAAGG